>NMRA01000234.1:0-109711 GCA_002633005.1 Phoronis australis | reverse complement strand
TTCGACCCATATTGGTTCCTAGGTTCGACCCGCCTACGTAAGGAACTAAACACCAATGCTATTTTAACATACTAAGTACGCGTAACATTCCAAAAAAATCATCGACCACTAACTACAAACTATAAATACACTACATATGCAAACGAAACACGATATATTACTAATAAAACAAAATAATGAAGACTTTTCGAGCAAGCCATAGCACATTCAGTTACAAGGAAAAAATGTCGGCGTTCAGGACAAGTTCCTGAACTGATGAGCTGGAAATGTGGGTACGGAAATAACCGATGACAACCGGTAATCATACGCTCAGAGAGAAGGGTCAAATACTGCTACAAAATCGCTTTTGGCAAGAAAGGCGAAAAGAATATAAAGAAAGGGTGTCGAAAATAAGAATTTATGTAGTAAGTATTTTCGGATACTGGAACCACACGGGCAGTTTGCAACAAGGACTTTAAAATGAATGTTTTGGTCAACCGTAATGTTGAATAAGAAATACCGGGGTGTGTGTGAGGCAATGAAGGCATCACGTGACTGTGGAATACAGAGCAGAGTGTGAGCAATGAAGGTATCACAAGACTGTGATTTACAGAGCTGGCTGTGAGCAATGAAGGCATCACATGAGCAATGAAGGCGTCACATGACTTTGGTATGCAGAGTTGACTGTGAGCAATGATAGCATCACAAGACTGTGGTATATAGAGTTGTCGGTAACCAATGGAGGTGTCATATGAGCAATGAAGGCGTCACATGAGCAATGAAGGCGTCACACGAGCAATGAAGGCATCACATGACTGCAGTATACAAAGCAGAGTGTGAGCAATGAAGACATCACATGACGTGGTATACAGAGCTGAGTGTGAGCAATGAAGGTGTTACATGACGTGGTAAAAAGAGCAGAGTGTAACCAATGAAGCCGTTACATGACCGTGGTATACAGAGGTGACTGTGACCAATGAAGGCATCACATAAGCAATGAAGGCATCACATGACCGAGGTACGCAAAGTACTGTACTTACCACGGGGTTCTCGTTCTTCAGTCGCTCCACCGCAGCCAGTGACGTGACCATGACTGCAGGCTGACAGTAAACTGTTTTATCAAGTCTGGACTTGGGTCCATTCAGGCATAAGTCCAGTAGGTCATAACCCAACACTTCACTAGCTAGCTCATACATCTCCTTAACATTAGGATATGGCAACAGCTTGCCACCCATACCCACAAACTGACTGCCCTGACCTGGGAAGAGCAGAATGGAAGTTTGTTGTGGGTCTACCTTGGGTCTGAATGCATGCCGCTCCTGAGATTGTCTGTGGTAAGTGTCAAGATCAGATGGAAACTCAGGAGAGGGCTGCAGCTCTGTTGACTGCGCATTCTGTAAATGTTCAACTAATGGTTGGCTGTTCATAGGAACATAGCAGCTCTTTTGAGTACGTTGACTAGTATTAACATCAGTCTTCACTGGAAGTGAATCAGACGCATCTGATGAGCTTGTGGAACAAAGACGCCTCAGCAAATGAATAGTAGAGTTTCTAGCAGGTCTTTTCAATAACTGTCCAAGGGAACAATTCATGGTATCTGCATAGGCCGAAATCTAAAAAAGAAACGTTAGCATAGCATATAGAAATCTTGAAGTGTCTAGATCCAGTCTGATAGAAGTAAAATTTAACAAACGTCTACAGTGGTATTAGTTACTAATTCGGTTACCAAAGATCTTGCTGTAACATTTCAAAGGTTCTTTTCCATAAAGTT
Organism: Phoronis australis; assembly: GCA_002633005.1. Lineage (NCBI taxonomy): Eukaryota > Metazoa > Phoronida > Phoronidae > Phoronis > Phoronis australis. The sequence goes on along the minus strand of NMRA01000234.1, from coordinate 107,961 downwards.
GCGGACATGTCACAACAAATTATCGAGTCTGGTTACAAGATTTTAGTATTTTAATACCAGCAAACCAAATTACAAAACAAATTTTGCTGCTATGAAGCTATCATTATCTCCCGAGAGATGGGTAATGGCCCATGTGCGTATCATGAGTAAGCTGTTTTCAAAATGACATACTTTGCTTTGTTACAAAGGGTGGAGAATTATGCAAGGAAATGACGTTTATTAGATTGCTTTTCACTTAAGCGGCTTCAGTGGGCAAGATGAATGTCAGTTGACTTCCAGATTTTTCTTGCATTTCACAGGTCATTAGCTCTACATGTTGATATAAGTTTCACGACCAAGTGACGAGCAGACCTACCCGGGATATGTGAAATTTTGAGGTGTAACGGAGTCCAAACACAGTGGTACCTAAATGTATTTTAAAAATAGTCTTCATACAGCTAGCTGGCTAGCTAGTAGACATTGATAATTACACCATTTTTTGACTAAAGTACGATTAAAAATCGGACAATTGCCGCACAAATAAAAAAGTTAACTCAATGCTTCGTCTATTCATAAGACATCATCAGGATATGTGCAGTAGGACAACAAGTGTCGATTGCCATTCAAGTCACATCCATGTAGTGAAATGAGAGTAGCAAGAGATATAGGGAATAGTAAGTAGGTCATCACCATAGTTGTAGGGTCACTGAGCTCTGCACGTTATTGAGAGAATCAGTAGCATGCTGTTCCTGAATGGCCAATGACTCCTTGATGAACAGTAATTCCTTTACAGGTTCTTTACAAATAATGCTAACTGAACTGGCTTCATGACGACGTTTCCCCATTCAGTGACTTTACCAGATGTAGAGGGTTGTGAGCATGTGATAATATCTAGCTTCTTTGTTAACTGTCAAGGGCGGTCTTTTGTCTGGTATGACAACAGGTAACCCAATTATTTACCAGGCTTATTACAGACCACGGGTGAACACAGCCAAACCCAGAGCAAATTGGTATGTTCGGAACGAATAGATTGTCGTACCTTCGATTGTTGTTCGGGAGATTTTGGTGATTCAAAACCTAAACATGACCACCATTTGACAAGGATTTCAGAAATTCTATTGGTTTAAGTTCAAATATGTTATAACTACACTTTTATTTTAAACAGCACAGCTCAGTCAGGCTAAATACGATTTCATTGGAGATTAATGCAATTATCAAACAAAAGAGAACTGGCCCTCCAACCATAAATGCCAGAATGGAGTAAATCAGTCGTGCAAGATATTGGCCACAGGGGTCATCTTCCCAACTTGTTGTTGGGCTATATTAGAAATGTTGGGAGCAACGGGAAAACGCTGTAACGTGGTAATTGTTGCTAACACAATGCCTATAAATTTTGTCGGAGGTGTTATGTTCTTTCAGCCTGTCACAGAGGTGTCTCTGGGTGAGTCCAATATAGAACTCCATACAGTTGTCACATTCAACCTTATACATAACATTGCTTTTATTATTAAATAAGGTTGAAAAAAGCAATAAGGTTGAATGTCTATTAGCCTTGGTACAAAGCTGTCTATTAAATATACAGCTTTGCCCTGACATGGGTAAAAAAGTGGTAAGATAAAATCTGACACAAAATTAGTGTCATTAAAAACTACACACTAATTTGAGTAAAAAAAAATACTTTCTGGTTTTGGAAAAATTGGCGTTCTACCGTTATTCTGCTGCTAAAGTTGTGGAGCGACCTTCTGCGTTGGCTTTTGGCGCCATGAAATATTGTGTCAACTATAGGCCAGTTTCTTTTTTCACCAATTCTTCAATCAGCTGCTGGCCTTTCACGAGGTTGCATACTAGTCACAACAAATTATCGAAACTGGTTTCACTTCATTGCAAGTTTTTAGAATTTTGAAACCGAAAAAACGAATTTCTGAAGAAATTTTGCTGCTGCCAAGCTACCATCATCTCCTGAGAGATGTTGCAAAAATTTACGAAATGGCGCCTGCACGAGTCACGAGCGTACTGTTTACAAAACGACGGCATAACTTTTCTTTGTTGGAAAAGCCGGAGGATTACGCACAAAAATGACGTTTATTGAATTATTTTCCACTTAAACGGCTGTAACGATAGGGAGAACTGCATTTTTCAAAAATTTTAGAAAATGTGCATGTAATATACATCATTAGAAAGCTCTTTTCGAAACTAAAATAACGATAGTAAATTTTTTTAAATTGGACTTATGGTTACGGAGAAAATGTCATTTTCGTGTCAAAATTTTTGGTAAAAATTCTGTCAAATCGAATCTGCGAGTTCAAAATATTATTTCAAAACTAAGAAACGTAAATAGACATGTAATACGTCATTTTAAAGAACTTTTTATGATGAATAATTTGCCAAAAAAACATTTCGATTAGACGTTCCTGTGCAAAGATATTGACCTTAAAGTCAACACAGCCGACAAAGAGAAGTCACTACGTACAATTTTGCGATTTCGAATTTTCATAAAATAACAATTACTCCAGGAAAAAAAACAAATAAGGTATCATTTTAAAGACTTTTCATCAGAAAAGTTGAAACTTGATAATTGGTTGAGCAANGACCACACCCATTATTAGCTTCAGACCACACCCATTATTAGCTTCAGACTGCACCCATTATTAGCTTCAAGCCAAACCCATTATTAGTTTCAGACTGCACCCATTATTAGCTTCAGGCCACACCCATTATTAGTTTCAGACTGCACCCATTATTAGCTTTAGAACGCACCCATCATTAGCTTTAGAACACACCCATTATTACCTTCAGACCACACCCATTATTAGCTTCAGACCACACCCATTATTAGCTTCAGACCACACAATTAGCTTCAGACCACACCCATTATTAGCGTATCCCAGGAGGTCAATTTCAGTTACCAAAGCAGTATGGCTGTCTGGGGAATCTAGTGATATATTATAACTATTCAACTCAAGAAAAGGGTATGAAAGCGACGACATATTTGGAAAAGCAGATATGGCTGTGGTGAAACTTGGTTTTTAACGTCACAATATGGTTTATAGCAGAGATTAGTTATTTTAGGATGGACATTCTTTTGGAGCACTGAAACTGATGAGAAACTGTTAAAAAATCCAGTCAGATTTTCTCTCTTAACAGTGAAGTTTCTCCACATGATAATCGAATATGCAGGTATACAGTTGCACTGACTCCTAATAACTGAAGCCGATTCACACAGAAGACGCAAAGAAAGTGCACCAGCCAGATACCACCGAATGCACGGAGTCAGGAAAGAGATGATCAACCACCAAGCTGGACCATCTGGCACTGGAGTACTTCTCAGCCATCCTTAGGAGGACCAGATGTCATGACGCCATCCGTCTGACACAGCCATCATCTAGAGGTCTAGATATCATTACATCATTTGTATGGAGCTGGAAGCCTCCTCAGCCATCCTCTTGCAGAAATACACCTGCTAGGCTTCAAAGCCCTACTAGACAGCTGGACGACTGAGCCAGAAAATAAAGTCGCACAGCTCAAAGTTATATCGCCCATATTGCACCAGTCACAACAGACAAACTCGCCGTCCTAAATTCAAGACCACTAGAAAGATGGCAAAATTAATCATGTCTGGAATTCTGGAAGTCATGTGGTACGATACAAGCAACATGTTTCAATATGTCTTTTACACTCTTGACAAGTCACCAGTCAGAAACGCCACTGAATTTGGTACCGCGATTAAAAAAACAACATAACATTCGTGTCAACAGGTTGAGGTAAACCACCCCTGGAGGAACGGTACAAACTTAGCAGCTGCGTAGATCTGTGATCGCTATCAATTGTTGCACTCACAGCGAACTAAGCATTAAACCCATGATAAAGCATCACAAAACAGCAATGCTTCTATTAACTTCCTAAATAAAAGAGTATTGCTCTGTTAAGCGTCCCGGTGTTCATTTGACAATGAACTTAGATCCTCTGTGCTTAACCCTTATCCTGCGCTAGGCGAGGTCAGCCCACATGCCAATTATCCTATTAAAATGCGTTGGGTGTACTCAATCGACTATAATAAGTTACAGCTGGGCTGCGCTAGGAGAGTGCACTCACCCCAGGACACTTGTGATTTTCATTCAGAAATTGTAAGAGCCCTGGAATGTTGTTTAGATATGTGACCATGAGCATTCCATACTTCACAACTTCCTCTACTGTTCTCCAATTTAAACCATATGGCTGTGATTACTAGTTTGGGAGATATTGGCAGGTTTATGTAAGTGTAGACACATAGTTTCATTATATGGCTGGAGCCATACGGGAGAGGATGACAGTGGATCAGTTTACTTTCACCAAGGCTATGATTAAGACTTATATATGGTGAAATTTTCCATTAAATTCTGCACAACTTTTGTATTGACTTCTTTTCTGTTAATTTAATATTTCCCCTTCAAATTTCCAATTTAAAATTGTTAGGTCATTTGTCTAGGTGACCTCCACAACAGCTTAGTGTAAAGCAGTAGTGGTGACCTACTTAGCTCAGCACACAGGGAAAGTAGTCTGAATAGAGACTCAGCAGGATAAGGGTTAAAAACACAGACAAACCTGACCCTCCTCTATTTGTTTTTGGTGTTGTCTGTCTTTCAATTACAGTATATTACCTTGCACCCTTATACTGGTCTATCTTTAATTCACAAGTTTGCGCAAAAACCAAAACTAAGCCACATGTTCTCGATTTCCGATTTCGGCCAATGCTTCATCTTGTCGTAAATCATCGGGAATGTCGCAAAACCGGAAACACAATTATTTCCCGCGGTTTTTGACACGTGATTTAAAGTCCGGCTGTTGGCGGGAAACAGTATTTGCCTGGTCCATTTCAGAAGTTTTAGTGTCGGGTGAGTTCTTAGGGTAAATTTAGCTTGAATTTATTTACGTATCATATCAAACCAACTGCCACGTTCGGTAATACTGAATTTTTCATTTAGGTTGTTTCATGAACACATATTGCACTTCGTTCTCTCGAAAGCTGGGCTTTCGAACTTTCGTCTTTTCCTAGATCGCATGTGATGAGGCGTTGTGGTAGGCCAACTAGGTAGCCTTGGTCCAAAGTTGTATAACTATAAACTAATACACATCTGGGGGTAAAGAGATTTGGTGGTCCTAGATGAATATACAGAATGACACCGATGTGGGTAAAAACTGTAACCCGGGGGGACTTTAATTGCCAGTACTACTGTAGCTATGTTAATTTGATTTCTTTGACACGCTATTGTTTTTGTTAGGATGTCGTCACCTTCCAGTACTCCTCGCAGTACACGTAGTCGTCGTGGAAACGATGATGTCAGCAGCCCAGCTGGCACCCGTGAGTACAGCCTGTTTCACTAGGACAGTAATATAGCATGATTGACATTTCCAATTTTTGCGAATTAATGAGAGCCATGCGATTACTAGACAAACCAACAAATCACTCACTTCATGAATCATACATCTTTTTTTTTTCTTTTGTTTGATGTCTAGCCTTGACTCTTGAGCAGTAAAATCTTATAGAAGCCATTGCTTTCAATGAGCATTGCCTGTTTTGTAACTTTTATTTTGTTGAACGAAGTTTTCTGTATATACCAATATGTTCTTATTGCAGCCTCCAGAAGAGGGCGTTCTGGTACAGCTAGCAATGCCTCCACACGTAAGGATTTGATTATCATCTATTACTGGTAGGGCCTCTATACATGGTGAAATGAAATTTGGCCAAGTATGTTGCTCTGTCTTATTTTTGTTTGTTTGTTCGCACACTACAGGTTGCATTTTTTGCCTATCCACATGAAATTTTGATTTAACATGCATGTCTAGGAAAGCTCGATGCGTATTGTTTTGGGGCAGCCATCTTTTTGAATTCTGCTGCCTTTTTGTTAATTTTTCTAAAATTTTGTATGTGGTTAGAACTGGCCAAGTGCTGTCTGTACTGTCATCTTTTTCTCACCGAGACCGTTCAAGAGTTCTTCTGGTGACTGATCTTTTAGTGATCAATTTTACATGGCATACCTCATGTATACATAGATAGGGTTTTCTGAGACTTGGAATTTAAATTAAATTTGGTAAGAGCTGTACCAGGAGGTACTAGTTACAACTTACCATTCTCTATATATTCTAGAATTATTGAGGTGAAAACATGGCTCACATTGGTTTCTGCATTGATCTGAATACTGCTATGCTCCCTAGGGGTGGTTTTATTTTTTCCGCTTTCGTCAGCATTTACCAAAATAGTAAAACATAGTCATGAAATTTGTCAAAAATATGTTAAGTGTGAGATTATCGTCCCTGAAACTGATTTTCTGGATGATCCAGCTATTGCTTTGCATCCTGGTGGCAGATTTTTGTGCCTGCCGCAATATCTACCATGTTTTTATGCACCCACATATTTATATGTGGAGACACTTTTATGAAATATGGCATGTTCCTGTTTTTGGATGGATTGTATGTTTTAGCGCCATCTATTGGCCATTTTTATGATACAAATAAATAACCCTAAAAGCACACCATTTGCAATGCATTCATAGGCGCTCTTGTTTTAAGGATTGTCACAGAATTTGGTGTGTTTCCATTAACGAGAGCAAGACACTTGGTTGTCCCTTGACAGATGTGTTTCAATAAAGAAGACAACACCTGTCTATTTTCACGTTTCTTCAGCATGGCAATGTCGGTGTCTGTTTGTGACATTTTCTCCGTTGAAGAATCCTGAAATTTGACTGAGGTGTTTCTATTGAGTTTGTCTATCCGAGGTTGATTATTTGTTACACACCATTTGGCACATAAAAATTTTCAATGAGGCACTCTGAATGCTTCCTCTGAGCCATTTAGCACATTAAAGGTTTGTTGGCATTCACTGCTGACATTACCCTGCTGTAGCATTGCTTGTATCACACACACACAGTGCTCTGAAACATGACTGTCCTAGGCAGGGTCTAAAATCGAAAAATGTTGAAAAGTTGACATTTAAGGGTACTGTAAATGTAATTTAAAGACTTGAAATCATAACTGCAATTTCTAATAAAACAAAATCATTTTGCCAATTTTTGTCTTAACTTCCAAAGATGGTGATGCTGTAACTGTTGGAGAGTCACTTGGGGTTTGCTTTTAAAACCATTAAACTAGGAAGTGTTGTGTTAAACTAAAACATGACATTACCTTAGCATGTGTTCAGCCTACTTCTGGCTTAACTTTGGAAATATTTATACTGCTTATGTGGTGGAGATACATGTTTCTCCCTCTCCTGCCTAAGGTTTAGTATGCTGACATATAACTACCCATAGGTCATCTATGTTCACTCGTGGATTTGATGGTATATGGATCTCCCCAACTTTCTAGCTTCAAGCAAAAGTGGCCGTAAGACTCCAACTAAAGGCAAGTCACGTGCCTCACCATCCTCCAAGAGAGGCACATCTCCAGCTGGCAGTGACCTCCAGCGGATGCCATCGTCACCTGCTACTGGCCAACAGCAGGACATGGACAACTCTCCGTTCTCGAGCCCTGCCCCCTCTCGAGCTGGCATAAGTAATTATAATAACTAAAGAATCCTTTAGATTAGTTTGTTTTTGTAAATGGCTGAATCAATGAAGTAGGAACTGGAAATGCTGCAGTTACCTCTTGAGAGTTTTCACAACAAGCCTGATGACGTTCAATAAAAGGCTCACAATTTAACTCATATTTTGTTCATTTATATCTGTAAACAAACCAGCCTAAAATGAGACAGAAATAATGCATAAAATTTTTCTTTTCATGAATTGACCTCAAAATGACGCTTGGCCACCTTATGCTCTACTAAGATCAAGAGCATGAACCATGCTTTCTGTATTTTTTGTTGTATAAGTAAAATGTGTAGATTGTTTGAGGAGTTTAAATTTATATTTTTACAAGTAATGAGCGTGCTTACTTATTATCATTCGTTTTCAATTCATTTTAGTGAACACCAGTGAGATTGACCTAAGTTCACCTTTGAACTATGGAACCCCAAGTTCTCGATCAGCTGGCACACCAGGTGCAGCGGGCACACCTATCAGACCTCGAGCTGACATAGGTAGTCAGCGAAAGATTCGCCAGGTCAACATAGGGGGCAGCAGTGATCCATTGGTAAGACCTGGGGTAATTCTGTGCTATCATTCAGTATTTGGCTGAAGTAACCATGGATATCGGGTCAGGTTTCCGAGTCCTAAGTGGTAATTTTTTGCGAATGACGTATCTACTAATTTCCTTAATGGATGTTTTTGAAATTTGACAAATAAGTTTCTATCAGGAGACTGTAGCACTTGCCTTGTTTCAGACAGATTTGCCTCCTAGTGGCCCTTCTGTTAATATATATTACACAATACACATTGCTCTTGTTTCTTTATGGAATCTGTTTGAGTAGTGGCTTTGTCTGTACTTCCAGGAGCCTACTGTAACCAGTGACCCTCCCAGTGACCAGCCTGCAGAACCCCAACTGGTCATATGGGGAACTGATGTTGTGGTGAGCATGTGTAAGGACAAATTCAAGAGGTTCCTTCAGTGTTTCATCAACCCAGAGGTGGAGGAGGATGAGAAGTTTGATGGCATGGACATCCATGAACCTACGTACATGCAGCGGTTGTCTGAGGTGAGATTTGGTTGGTGTATGTATTAAGGAACATGTTGCGTTTCCATGAACTCCTGTGCACCTACGCACCTGCAGCGGTTGTCTGAGGTTAGATGTGGTTATTGTATGCATTAAAGAACATGTTGCGTTTCCATGGATATCTGTGAATCTACCTACATGCAGTGATTGTCTACGGTGAGGTGTGGTTGCATTTTATGCGCCCACTTATACATATTAAATTAAATGTTTACGTATTTCTATCATATCTGTCCGACATTCACTGCAGCTGTATCTCAACCCCTGGCTGTATCTCAACCCCTGGCTTTATCTCAACCCCTGGCTTTATCTCAACCCCTGGCTTTATCTCAACCCCTGGCTTTATCTCAACCCCTCACTCTATCTCGAACCCTCGCTCTATCTTAATGAGGTCCATCAGATGTTTTATTCATCTTAGTAATCAATAACTTTATAATTACAGATCGACCTGATTGGTGAACCTTTCCTCAACTTCAACACGGACCACCTGCGCCAGTTTGACTCTGATCTGTACCGTCAGCTCGTGTGCTATCCTCAGGAGGTGATTCCGACCTTTGACATGGCAGTTAATGAACTGTTTTGGTCCAAGTACCCAGACACAACTCTGGAACACCAAATACAAGTCAGACCATACAACGTGGAGAAGACCAGTAACATGCGCTCTCTCAACCCTGAAGGTGAGTGCCCTCTATTGTTGGATTGCCAACTGCATTTCCCCTTTTAAGTTGGCTAAAAGTTGAAAATCGAATTGGGCCTTTTTCTTCCAGAAAATCGATCTCGTTACATTCCTTACTGTGATATGATTCCATTACTGTTAGTAACAAGAACATCGCAAATGTCAGTGACTCAAGGAAATGCTTCTAGTTTATTTGGCTTGGCCAGTTTTATAATTGCAAATGTACAGATTGAAATGGAATGGTATGGTAGAAGCATCATGAGACTTGATATCATTAGAGTAAAAGGTCTGTTTTGTTTTTTAGTCAGCTAAACTAGGTGAATGTCGGTGAAAGTCTCGGTATTTTATCATGGTGAATGAGGGACGAAAACCGTCAAAGATTCAAAACAACTCCCTCATTATTTCCTGCATAAAGAAGCTGTAAATATATAATACTCTGGTATCATATTAACTCCATGTGGGACAAGCTTTGCTTAAAAATTGTTGGCAGTTAATCTACCAGTGGATCACAAATGTATTGTTGATTCTCAGACTTGGGATCAGTCAGTCAGTTACACCTTTCGTTGAGGATTTGCTTACATTTCTATCCCACGTAGTTTAGAATTAAACAAGTATCTCTAAAACTCCTCTGAGCTGGTGCAGAAGACTTTCCCAATAATTTAATGGAGAGCAGATGAATATCAATTCTTTATTGATCAACGGTCGTCATAGTTACCTACTCATGTTTGGCATCTAAACGAAATGTGTGCGGCGTTGTTACTTTGCGGTCGTAATGTTAGAGTTTCCATGCCAAACACCATTAATGTTCGAAATTTGGACAGACGGAAATTATGCGTCACAAACTCGTTTGAAGAGATGAAAGGGAGACGAGAAGTTGGCCTAAATAGGCTATTTGTTATAGAATAGTAAATGGTGATAAAATAGTAATTATCTCTGGAAAGATGGGCAAGAATAAACTGCAACACGGAGGAACGAGAAAAAGCTCTTCATAATAGAAAAGATTGAGCCTTGATACAGGCTGGGGTGTGGGGGTGGAATGTGAGAAAAATTACACGTCTGTGTTGTGGGGTGGTTGAATATTGGAGTGAAAACAAAGTATTGAGAACAATAACATTCCCAAGGGCACATGCAACCATCAACCTATGAGAACAGAGATCTGAATATTTCACATTAACACCATATTGTGAACAATTAACATGAATGTGTGGAGAATTAACTTTAATATGCAATATGCAAAGAATGTCTTTGCAGAGGTAGAAATCTTACCTGAGCTTGTGTGGGGAGCTGCGGTGTGCTGCAAGTCTGTTTTTCTGTGGTATTGCAGATATTGATCAACTAATCACAATCCAAGGGATGGTCATTCGTACATCTTCCCTTATTCCTGAAATGAGAGAAGCCTTCTTTCGCTGCTACGTCTGTCAGTACACGGTCACAGTGGAGATTGATCGAGGACGTATCACAGAGCCCACCCTCTGTACCAACTGTAACACAAACCACTCGTTTGCTCTCATTCACAACAGGTCACAGTTCAGTGATAAACAGATGATCAAGCTACAAGAGTCCCCCGGTATGTCTGTCTGTCTGTCTCTGTCTTTGTGCTTATTGGTCTAAACTGTCATCTATATGATTGTAGTTCTTGTAATAAACTTCTCGCTGCAATGCAGTCTGAAATGTTTTGTACTGAAACTTTATTCAGTGCCTATTCTCATTCATAATTCAACAAAAATTATTTTTAGTCATGTATGAATTTGTTTTTAGGGAGAAAGCAGTTACGGAACTATTTAGGTTTAATTATTTGGTGCCATTTGTTATATTTGGCTTGGGTTGCTATAAAGCTCTCTTCATTGCTTAGCGTGTTCACAGTTTCACCAGCGTCTAATAGTTTTAATCGAACTTGAAATTATTTTTTACATTCAGTTCTATAAGAAATCTGAAGATTTTACTTTTAGATTGTAACTCGAATCCAGGGGTCATCAAGTGCGAACTTGGGCTACATACTCAGCTGCGTAAGCCATGATATGCTGTAGTATTGAACAATAGACACGTGTTCTGTGTTGATATGCTGTAGTATCGAACAATAGACACGTGTTCTGTGTTGATATGCTGTAGTATTGAACAATAGACACGTGTTCTTTGTTGATATGCTGTAGTATCAAACAATAGACACGTGTTCTGTGCTCAAATGTATCATATGGCTTGAGCAGGCATGTAGACAATTATCTTGAGTTCGTATTAGAATAGAAAGTGTCAAAAATTATTTCAAGTGTGATTTAAGTTCAGGTGCTTAGACCCTTCAGTTCAAGTAATGAAGTACATGATACAAATTTTCTCAATTTGGGACAAAAATGATTCCTAACATTCTTACTTTTGTAAATGTTGAAAGTTGTGCCAAGTGTTTTCTTTTATGATAACTACCCAGTAAAAGCAACGTAGCTTCATCAAGAAATGTTTTTCTTGATGATTATTTTTGCAGAAAAATTTCACAAAATGAAATTCTAACCATTGTGTTTAGTTCTCCATGTTTTCTGTGTCTTCATTTTGTGTTGTTTACAACAGTTATTGTTTCATTCAGATGACATGCCCCCTGGACAGACCCCTCACACAGTTTCTTTGTACGCCCATAATGACTTGGTGGATAAGGTCCAACCAGGTGATCGAGTGACCATCACTGGGATATACCGGGCTACACCCCTGCGCGCCAACCCTCGTCAGAGGAATGTCAAGTCCGTGTACAAAACACACATCGATGTGGTTCACTTCAGAAAGATGGACTCCAGTAGACTTCGTGAAGAAACTGAGGATGATGAAAGGTATGGGGGTCCTTAATTGTCACCATTCTCACCAGAAAACTGGTAGAAGATGATTGGTGTTGATTTTCGACGAGTCTGATTACTGTGTGGTACCCCCTTGTGGCCATTTTTTTTGTATCTACAGCTGTATATCTTAAACCCTTCACATTATCTTTGTGTAGTTTGGGTAGTGAGCCTGGCAACAGGTGACAAATTTGCAATGTTCTTTGCCACCTAGTGGCTGTTTTTATGATACTAGTAAACGCTCCTAGAAGCGTACCGTATGCGGTGCTGTGGTGGGTGCATATCAGCGTTGTGTTTATTTCAGTGTTGTGTGTTCTTGTTGTCTGAGCTGGTGCAACAAGAGCTATGTTAAGAAAATGGATGGTGAGACATGATAATGGTTTCTGTGCTTCAACATAATCTGCTGATTCCTTACAGCCAAGGTGTGAAACTAAGTGATGAGCGAGTGGAGCAGTTGGAGAACCTGAACAAGAAGGCTGGACTGTATGAACACATGGCGCACTCTCTGGGTAGGTTTTTTCTTCACTAAGCTGCTGGTAGCTCTACTGAACACTGGCAAATTTACGAAATAAATCTAGACCAGATTTTGTAGATATTTTCACGAGAGTTTAACCTGCTTTCCAGCAGGCTCTTCTCTACAAAGTAGCTAGTTGTGTGCCATCATCAAGTTACTCACGTTAACCCTTACTTGTGAACTGTGTACCTTACTGATTCATCTGTGCATTCCTTGGTGAATAAACATCCTTTATCCACAACTTGCAGCTCCCAGCATTTACGAAAACGTGGACATCAAGAAGGGAATCCTACTGCAGTTGTTTGGTGGAACTAGGAAGGACTTTGCCAACACTGGGCGGGGCAAGTTTAGGTGAGTGACAATGAACTGCTTTTAACTAGTTAAACTTTTGTAAAGGCCACCAACCCACTACAACAAGAAATCACATTCAATAACTGGTGATAAATTTCCTTTTATAGTTCTTCTTATAATTGTAATGTTTGGCATAAATGAAGTGTTTTCAGCACTCAACAATTAACGTTCAAGTGGATTTCAAGTTTTTCATCAAATCCATTTTGCTGGTGTAGGTCTGAGGTCAACATCCTGCTGTGTGGTGACCCCGGTACATCCAAGTCCCAGCTGCTGCAGTATGTATTTAACTTGGTACCCCGAGGACAGTACACATCTGGTAAAGGCTCCAGTGCTGTTGGTCTGACTGCATACATCACCAAGGATCCAGAGACAAGACAACTTGTCCTGCAGACGGGGGCGCTAGTGCTCAGTGACAATGGCGTCTGCTGTATTGACGAGTTTGACAAGATGAACGACAGTACACGCTCTGTGCTGCATGAAGTTATGGTAGGTTTGAAACAAAGATTCATATTTAAGAATTCTTCTCAATTGGATTGTGTGCATTTTTGCCAGTATTGATTTTGCAACACTTACTGTTCTTGAAGAGCTTCATCAAAAAGATAAAAAAACTTCTAAATTCCCCCTCAAAATGTTCTCCTTAAAGTTTCTTTCAGCTAATTTCAAACTGCAGTCACAGGAATTCTTAGCCCAAAGAGTCGGTAGTGCTAGTTGGTTTAACCATAGATTCATAGATTGTGTACTATATTCTATGATTTAACTTACATTACATAAGGTTTCCAATCTTGCCGAAATATCTTGAATGTCTACTAGCCTTACAGAGCGTTACATATTCAGTTTGAAAGAATTAAGGTGCAGCTGGTGTCTTATAGTTGTTTACAAGTGCATTGTTAGCTATTATATGCACAACTGATCTGTTCTTTTTGTTCTGCAGGAACAGCAGACACTGTCTATTGCTAAAGCGGGTATCATCTGCTCTCTCAACGCCAGGACGTCTGTACTGGCTGCGGCCAACCCTGTGGAGTCTCAGTGGAACAAGAATAAGACCATTATTGAGAATATCATGTTACCACATACTCTGCTCTCCAGGTGTGTTGATCAGCTCTGGCATACACAGTGTAGGCACCTCTTAGGGTGCTGTCTACTTGTTAATGCAACCGTGATCTCCTTGTGTGTTTTCACACTAAAAGATGGCATGTGTTTTCTGTTTTATATTTCATAGAAATATGCCTTTGGTTTTTTTTATGTTTATGCACCCGCATGTGGATATTACACATCCCACCAGCTCCCCGCTTTTATCGTCGACCAAATATCGAAAAAGTTGCCGATATCAAACATATACCTAGTTGAAGACATCCCATGTCATGTTGATGAAAGCGTGTCATTGTGTGGTAATGTAAAACAGGAAGTAGCTGAGTTAGATTGTAGAGATTGTCAGGTGCCACAAGTCTAGTAGGTCATCTGTGTGGTGATCTGTCTCGTTGGTCTTGAGGATGCTTATGTATCACATATGTGACTTCTCAAATCATAATTTGAGGATCTTTAACCTTAATCCCCTTTGGTTTCATTTACGTTTCAGATTTGACCTCATTTTCCTGATTCTTGATCCTCAAGATGAGGTGTTTGATCGTCGCCTGGCCAACCACTTGGTGTCGCTGTATTATCAGACCAAAGAGGAGCAGGAAGGGGACTTTATTGTAAGTCTGGAAATAGTGTTAGAAATACTCTTCGTTTTCATTACTCCAGTTCATAACAGAGAATTACTGGAATACGTATCGCGTTTTGTACTGACAAATTACCACTTGAATTCAAATCAACAGTGAACCTTACCATTGAATTGATTAATGGACGACCGTAAACGATCTGGTTAATGCAGTGTTGTTACATCCTGGACCTACAGGAGCTGAATTTAGTCTTGAGCACTTCTTAATTGTCAGCACTTCCCAAGCCCAGACATTCCTCATTTTAAGTGTGAAACAAGTCCCAAAACCAATTTTGATGGCGGTAAGTGAATAGGTCTAAATCGAAAGTCATTTCTATGATTGTCGAAGGTGTCTTTATAAATTCTGTTCATTTTGAAAAAATTCGCTAGAATTATTTGTGGAAAACCAGTAAGTGTTCAATGGTTTCACTTGTAAATTGACATATTGCAGGACATGGCTATGTTGAGAGACTACATAACATATGCCAAGCAAACCTATCAACCTAAACTCACAGAGAAGGCTGGACAGGCACTCATCCAATCATATGTGGATATGAGAAAGATTGGCAGTGGGCGTGGTCAAATCTCTGCTTATCCACGTCAATTGGAGTCTTTGATACGCTTAGCTGAGGCACATGCTCGAATGAGGTTTTCAAAAACTGTGGATGTTCAAGATGTCAATGAAGCTATGAGGCGAGTCTGGTGGTCAAATTCCATAAGTTAGACCCACGTTACTCAATGTTATGACCAAATTACATGCTACTACTACAAACAATATTTTCTACACTAAAACTATTCTCTTAAAAATGACTCTTCATCTGTTAGTGTGAATTGAGACTATTTGGTAATGAAAACAATGAGCTCAGTACTGTGGAAATTCTCTCAGAAAGATTAATATCCTTCTTGATAAAAACTTCTGAAAAATTATACTATTTCATTTCTGAAACCTATACAAAATTAATTTAAACTTGTCCGTGTTCATTGGTCGATTGTCATGACATTTAGGCTTTATATTTTAGACTTCAGAAAGAGGCTCTGAAGCAGGCGGCTGTTGACCCTGCGACTGGTAAGATTGATATCTCCATCTTGACTACTGGTATCAGTGGAGCAGCCCGTAAACGGCGCGCTGAACTGAAGGAGGCGCTGAAGAAGCTATTAGTAGACAGCAAGGTGCCGACGCACAAGAAGTCCAAGGTGTTCGACATGTTAAAAGAGCAGTCAGATTCGGTGAGTGTTGCGGTGTCACATGACTTGGGGATTAGTTGGGGGTAGCAGCGACCCCCCCCCTATATTAGCATAAGAAGCCCGCTCCTCAGTGGCGTTCCCCTTTACTAATATATGGGCCCCAACTCCTTGGCCTCTTTAGGTGAGTCAGCCTTTATTAATATTGGGAAACTGCTCTTAGATGGCATTTAGGTGGTCCTACCTATATCAATATAAGTTCAAAGTTCTTCGATGGTCTTTGGGCATTGACATCTGTATTAAAATAGAGGCCCATATATTTATACCTTAAGAACAGAGCCTTCCATATTAATATACGTGACTGTGGCTGCTGAAGATTAAGGCTTCCTATATTCCTAGGCGGCCTTAAATTGAATCCATGCCATTTTAATAAAAATTTGAGCCAAAAAAAGTTGTCCTGGTCTGTGGTGTTTTTGAAAACCAGGTCTCCACCAGAGACAATCAAAAATGATGCGAGACTGGTTTTTTTTTACACGTTGCTAGGCAAATCATGACATTTCAAACAAAGACCTTGAATGAAATTGATGTCGTGCAATCGTTTTTAGTCAGTGAATGCAGGTCTTAAAATGATTCTGGATGGAGACCAGAACGAACTTTGCTTTTTTGATGCTACAATTAGCCAATTTTGAGATTTCAAGACTTACAGTTCGTTATTGCTCAAAACCGGGCTTTACAAAGAGGGTTGTCTCGGCGAGCGTGATCTCCAAAGAAATTATTAGTTCTTTGTAAATTAACGTCCATTTTATAGCGTTAAGTAATTCTAATCAAACTGTTGCTTCTTGGATAGAACGCTGGTTTTGTGCAGCTTTGTGTAAAATTTTCTGTCTTTTTGCGTGCATTTTTTTTCTTGTCTCACTTTAATTCTAATTTTGTGGGAAACTTTTGTTTCAGTTCACTGTCACCAATTGGCATGATGGTGATAGATTTTAGTATTATGGTTTGCTATTAAAATTCAGTGACATTGTCAACTTAAATATCCTAATGATTTAATCGATCAATTCAGGCTAAAACCAACAAATTAAAGNTCCGTGTTCATTGGTCGATTGTCATGACATTTAGGCTTTATATTTTAGACTTCAGAAAGAGGCTCTGAAGCAGGCGGCTGTTGACCCTGCGACTGGTAAGATTGATATCTCCATCTTGACTACTGGTATCAGTGGAGCAGCCCGTAAACGGCGCGCTGAACTCAAGGAGGCGCTGAAGAAGCTATTAGTAGACAGCAAGGTGCCGACGCACAAGAAGTCCAAGGTGTTCGACATGTTAAAAGAGCAGTCAGATTCGGTGAGTTTTGCGGTGTCACATGACTTGGGGATTAGTTGGGGGTAGCAGCGACCCCCCCCCCCCTATATTAGCACAAGAAGCCCGCTTCTCAGTGGCGTTCCCCTTTACTAATATATGGGCCCCAACTCCTTGGCCTCTTTAGGTGAGTCAGCCTTTATTAATATTGGGAAACTGCTCTTAGATGGCATTTAGGTGGTCCTACCTATATTAATATAAGTTCAAAGTTCTTCGATGGTCTTTGGGCATTGACATCTGTATTAAAATAGAGGCCCATATATTTATACCTTAAGAACAGGGCCTTCCATATTAATATAGGTGACTGTGGCTGCTGAAGATTAAGGCTTCCTATATTCCTAGGGATTCCACTTTTGAGGCGGCCTTAAATTGAATCCATGCCATTTTAATAAAAATTTGAGCCAAAAAAAGTTGTCCTGGTCTGTGGCGTTTTTGAAAACCAGGTCTCCACCAGAGACTAGCAAAAATGATGCGAGACTTTTTTTTACACGTTGCTAGGCAAATCATGACATTTCAAACCTTGCTTACATGAATTTGAGCAGCTTTTTAAAAAACAAAGACCTTGAATGAAATTGATGTCGCGCAATTGTTTTTAGTCAGTGAATGCAGGTCTTAAAATGATTCTGGATGGAGACCAGAACGAACTTTGCTTTTTTGATGCTACAATTAGTCAATTTTGAGATTTCAAGACTTACAGTTCGTTATTGCTCAAAACCGGGCTTTACAAAGAGGGTTGTCTCGGCGAGCGTGATCTCCAAAGAAATTACGAATTATTAGTTCTTTGTAAATTAACGTCCATTTTATAGCGTTAAGGAATTCTAATCAAACTGTTGCTTCTTGGATAGAATGCTGGTTTTGTGCAGCTTTGTGTTAAATTTTCTGTCTTTTTGCGTGCATTTTATTTCTTGTCTCACTTTAATTCTAATTTTGTGGGAAACTTTTGTTTCAGTTCACTGTCACCAATTGGCATGATGGTGATAGATTTTAGTATTATGATTTGCTATTAAAATTCAGTGACATTGTCAACTTAAATATCCTAATGATTTATTCGATCAATTCAGGCTAAAACCAAAAAATCAAAGTGAAGTACACATAAAGCTATTTAACGTGTTGTTTGGTTGCAGCTGATCACAAAGGATATGTTCGATGATGCTGTGCGTGACTTGGTGGATGAAGAGGTGATCATTGATACCAAGAGTCTCATCAGAATGTGTACATGAGTGATGTAACACTAGCTTTGATTGGTCCACTCATTGTCATGCTGTAAGATATCAATTCCTATTGGCTAGTGATTGTACATACAAGCGGGTATACCTGTAGTAATTAAACTACCTACCAGTTTGCGTTTGTCAATGTGTTATAATTATAAATACTTGTCTTTAACTTTGGGAGGAAGCGGAGCACACCACACCATACTAGTGTGTAACAGGACGTTTTGCAATGTTGTGTGTGAGAGACAGTCGGCCGTTTACATTTAAAATTGGTGACATTTCAACAAAATAATTATTCCAAGTTGTAACATCAAATGTGATCTTCATGCAATTAAAGATTACTAAATAGTCTGACTTTGGTTGTTTTTCTGTTTGCATTCACAGAATGTGCTTTGAATGTCAGATCATGTTTACCAACTGACCATGCATGTTGCACAATCGTTCTCCATTCGAGCCAAAAATAGCATTGGTCCTGGCCAACTCATTTCAACAGCTGCACCTTGAAGCAATCATCCTCTTACTACATATTGTTCTCCAGTGATTTGAGATTTTTCCCCCAAGACTGCTCTTTGTTTTCTCGTGCACTAGGTCAGCCTCCCATTCAGTAACGCTAGGACCTCGCTTAAAACCAAGACTGCGAAATAACGTGCCGTGTATCTTAAATGAGAACACCCGACTTTGGCTAGATTTTAAAAAGGTTCTAACGTTACTGAATGCACGCCAGGTCTGTCTTTCCCAAAGACAAATTTGAGCAATGCTGTGCGTTGATATAGGCTTACTGTGTACGTCACGGCTACAAGTGGTTTGTCGTTACAAACATTCCAGTTGATAAACCCAGAACATGACAGATATTGAGCCACAGGGAAAAAATTGCCAAACTCATCCTCTTTTTTCCTTATTACCCATTCTATGGACCTGATTGTACTATCTCTACCTCAAAAGTGAGTTTGCATGCCTAAATTGGCAGTATACTACATTATGGAGAAAGACATGAAGAAAATGTCTACGAGCTAATTTAGTGTAGAGTTTGTGCATTAAATGTTTAGCCTTGCTGGTGAATGTTTTAACTTGGCAGATGCGGAGTGAGCTAAAAGATGTAAGCAAAAATAATTCACACATGTATTTCCTTTAAATTATTTTGTATACAAGGCTGCCAACCCTATTGAAATGTAATGTGTAACATTCCATGTTTAGCAAGCAATTTACATATTTCTCTGAAAGCTTTAATTTAAATCCAAACTTTGTGTAATTAAAAAGTGGCATTAAAAGCTCAGCTTGTCAAATGACTGTATTGCGAGCAACATCAACGACTCTGATTTCTCTTCACAGCACCTAGCCACAATCCCGAATTGATATCTCACTGATTACTGGTCCACAATGATGTTGCCAAGACACGAGTGCACTGGTCAAATTGACGCATTCCTGTTTTCTAAATACAATCCTATTCCTCCATCTAGAAAATTCCACAATGTTAATTTTCTAAGCTACGTAAACATGTTTTAAATTGGTTGGTCATTCTGAGAATAATTTCAACTGACCAATCACGAAAGTGGAAGCTCAATATGTGAATTATATTGTGAAGCACCATGCATTGGTGCTTAGGATAACACATCTTCATTGGACGGATCTTGCAAAATCAATTGCTAAAGGCATATGGAAGCCACGTAGCATAGGCACACAACCACTGTCACACATGCCAATAACTTTAGAAACATTGTTTTGCTTTCAACTAATTTTGAAGGGGAAGTAATTGCTCAAAATCTGTTCCATTTTAATTTCCATACGTAGAAACATTTCATGTCCTGAAAGTACATAAAGTATGGGAAAATACCCTAACAGTTGGCAGCCCTGACAATAAATACTGACACTTATCACAGATCTGCCTATTCAATATAAATTAACTAAACAAACAATACAGAAAAATCTCACTAATTTTGGACAAAAACAATATGCCACTATGAGTCGCTTCATTTTACTAAATAGTGGAAGAATTTAAGTAAATTTTTAATCAAAACCTGGTGAACTTGATAGTGATCAAGTGACAAAATAGACAGACCTAAGCTGTCAACAAGGTCCTACATAACTTTAACCTTAAAACTAACTAATTTGACAAAGGTTCACTGGTGGTTAGACACTTCCCCCAGGATACTTATTTGGCCTGCGACAAGGAGGAAACATGCCCACAAGAATTTAATAAACAGGAGTGACGAGTAATGACACATAGGCAAGATCAGACATCTTCAGTTAGGAGAATAGTCAACTTTGCCTATCTTAACATCCTAAATTTAGTCAAATATAGATGGTTAGGTTGTGGGTCTCCTCAAGATACCATTCAACTTGGAGGTGCATAGTTCACATAGCATATTTATATATAGCTTGCTTTGCCTCCAGCTGAATGCAAATATATGTTCGTGCCACCTGTTGGCATTAGAGGGGAATGAGTTACGTGTAAGTCTAAGAACAGGCATCTTCAGTTGCTTTTGTAGTGTAATCGGGAACTGGCTTCAGTGTTCAGGAACTGATATCGTAGACAAGAGTCAATAAAAATACAAAATTATCTGTTTTTTAGTTGTTGACATCATCAGAAAGAAAAACTAATTTGCTATCAGAATAAAATTATGGATTTGTCAGATACCCTATGTTGCTCACTAGTGCTGTAGGTTAATTAGCGCCCTGTAAGTGACATGTTGACTGTATAAGTCTCGTAAAAATTAAAAACGATAAAACATTATTGTCAGCCATAGTATGTCCTAAAGTGGTGAGGTTTTACCGTGCATCACAAAGTTGGTGAGACCGAGTTTATTGTTAACATTTATTTATCTTGGATGTGTAACTTGAGAATCTTGAGTAGGCCCCTCTTTTGAAGTGTCCTGAACTTGGCTAGGTCTTTCCTTGTAACCATCCCCATCACCTACAGTGGAACCAAAAGTGTAACATTCTCACCAGTGTTGCAATATTCTTAGCTAATCACAAGTATTGGAGACTAGCTCATCTTCTTCAATAGCTATAGTCATCAAGCATTAGACAAGGAGTCAACCATGTGTTGTTATGCACTCAAAATATTTAAATACAGAGCAGAGACACCAATTCTTTTAAAGTTACGTATCTGTATTGCCACATGGTTTCACCTTCCTAACATGCCTTGTCACATGTTCAAGCCTGGTTTCAAATCTCTATCACCCTCTAACCCTCTCCACTTGATCACGCCTGGGTTCAAGTTTCTAAAAAACACCCTGCCAAGTATGTATAGTAGAATGCTTTAAGATTTCCACTGGATATAGTCAAATGTAGCACAGACCCCATTGGGCAGACACTAAAAATTCATCCACCTTCCATTTTTCATCATCTCATCCAGTAAACACACAAATATTTTGTAGCTTTGATTAGATAAAGTTAATACATTCAGTAGGATACCTAACTAATAAAGACTAAATATATTGTGCTGTTGGGACTGTGTGGACATGCATTATTACCCTGTTGTCATCCGTGACCACAATAAGATGGCGAAGACCAAGACCACGGAAGATGTTGAATGTCCTTGGCAAAGAGACATTCTGAAAGAAACACCAGCAAATATCAAAACTATCAAAGACAAGCAGGAGAAACTTTAAAATTGAAAACGCAAAATAGTAACATTTATAGATCTTATGTCTAGTTACTCAATAAAATTTATTTTTTTCAGTTTATTAAAATTGAATTAAATGATATTATACAATAAGTATTGCTTTATAATTGTTATTCAGTGCTGATATTCATAAATGACACAGTTGTTTTAATATTAATGCTTACATGAAATACAGTGTGGGGGGATGGGTTCATATAAGGTCGAAGGTCAACCCTACATTGGCGTTCATTTTCAAACATATCTATGTCCACCTCCTGCAATAAATACATAATGTTGTGAAACAATAATGCGTACATTTAAAGTGTCACTAATCATTTTTGACAACATGCAGTCAGACAGAGCTCTTTCAAATAAGCAAGGAATCAGTAGGAATGCTTGTTTTGATGGTGCAGTGTTCAGCACTTAGCAGTATTAGAAAGTCCAACAGTTAGGCTAACTCCTACACCAATCAGCAATAAAGCAAACACACAACACACAGTCAACACAGCGATTCTAAAACACAGAATTATTTGCCCAACAAGTGATGGATACATTACGGAAAACCTGATTTGTCATTCAATTGAATAAGAACATAAATATCATTAATATTTCAACAGCATTCATAAATCAAGCCATTGGTAAAATTCCTCAGTTACACCTTCTGTATACATTTCTATAGGTATCGGAGTATTTTTACCCCAGAACTTCACGTCACTACATCAAAAACCTTAGGTTCCAATCCCTCATTCACCTAGGGTTGATCTGCTAAGAGTTGGTGAGGCATGATCTCATCTGGTTACAAACAATAACAAACAACTCTGGCCTAGTTTACAAAAAAAATAAATCTAAAATTTTTAAAAAATAATTTTCACAATGTTTTTCAGCTAGTTCTTAGATTTTTTAAAGTCAGTGAACTAACTGAAATCCAAACTGGCAACTTTAAATGGCATTACAAAATTAAGACTTTCACTTGCAGAATGCTGATTATGTTTCCACTTCATAAAATTAGGGATCTCCAAATACAATGGACAAGTTCAATAGGCAGTGTAAACTAATGTGGATTCATTCATTTATTATCAGTACAGTTTGGTAGCGGCCCTTTGTAACACAAACTTCATTGAAAACACGACTAAACTTTTTGTTTGAAAGCTGTTTATTTTGCTATGTATATGTTCATTCCACTTATTGCCTGCTGATGAGACATGCAGTCTCGAAATATAGTTCTTATGTCCCTCGGTGTTTTTCTGTATAGCTACGAGCGACTCGGTATCAAGCTTTCAAACAAAAAGTTTAGTTGTGTTTTAATGAAGTTCATTCATTGTCAGATAGTTTGGGGGTGATAGACTGTAACTGCAGAAAATCTTGTCATCTCCTATGCACCACCTCATAGACTTGAGTCACAAGCAAACAGGCAAAGAAGCAAAAATCACAAAACAATCATTCGACTTGCCTTTGTTATAATATCCTGAAAAGTATGTTGAAGCAATAAACAGACCTTGCATATATTTATTTGGGCTTGGTTGCTGTCATCAAAAAATCAGATACAGCTACAGGATTTTGATGTACTTTAAAACACAATGAATATTTAACACTGTCCCAATCCACTGCTAAAAATGTATCTAAACATAAAAATAATCTTTTTCAGAATCTGATGAGGCTTTGACATAAACAAATGGTTACACAACACATTTCTTATGTTTCTCTTGAGAGAATTGAAGGGGAATTTTTGGATCTGACGAAGGAAATTTCATGTGATTTTATAATGTTTTGATGAAAGAATGGGGCCAAGAGATCTATTTATTTATTAATGTAATATTTACAATGAGGGTAACCCCATCAGTTCACACTGCTTTCCATGGGGGCCCTCAGTAAAAACAAAACAGATAGTAAGACAAAAACAGAATTACAAAATGAAAGACAAATTTAAATAATAAGCAAAGAATAAGAAATTAACATGGAAAGACTGATGAAGCAAAATAAAAAAATGAAATATGATAAATAGAAGATAAAGAAATTAAGACAAGATAATTAACTACAATATAAATAATTAAAAACAGACAATAAATAATTAATAAAAGTAAGACCACATAGAAATATGCACTTATGTATAAACATGCAATTCTTACACACTACATGAAGTTAAATCTATTTCTTTTTATTCTTTTAAAGGTTATAAAAGATGATGTAGATTTGGCATCTGCAGGGAGAGAGTTCCATAAAAAGGGTCTGTTGTAGGAAAATGATTTTTTCCCAGTTTCGTTTCTGCGTTTAGGAAGATTAAAATTTGATGATGATGAGGACCTAGCATTGTAGCGATTAGTAGTCATCTTAAACTTAGTACATAAGTATGTTGGGACAAGACCTTTAAAACATTATTATGTACATACAACAAGCAGATAGGAATTGATGTCTTGTGTGAATTTTCAATATTCCAGTCTCTTTGTGAAGGTTTTCGATGTTAATATCTCTAACACCAGCTCCCAGAATCATCCGGGCAGCCCTATTTTGGATAACCTGGATGGTTTTCATATCCTTGTCTGATGCAACACCCCACACCGGGAGGCAATAATCTAGGCGAGGTTGACTGATAGCATTAAAAAGGGTTTTCAGTGTTGCTCTGTTAACAAATTTACTGATGCGTTTCAATACGCCAATTTTCTTAGACACCTTTTTCGAGATATAATCAACGTGGGGAGCCAATTTCAAGATTTTGATCATATATTAGTCCCAGATATTTAAAGGAATTGACGTTATCAATTGGTCTTCCATCCATACTTAATGACAGGGTTTGGTTTCTAAGTCTTTGGGACGTGCCAAATAGAAGAGTTTTAATTTTTGACACATTTAAGGATAATTTATTGGATACAAGCCAATCTAAAATGATTGCTAAATCACAGTTGAGATTGGCCTGGATTGCAGAAGAGGTTCTGCCTGCGGACAGTATTGTAGTGTCATCAGCATAGAGAAAAATTGCTGTGGGGAGATCATTGACAAAGATGCAAAATAGCAAGGGGCCCAGTATTGACCCCTGGGGAACACCTGTTTTAACAGATTTGAGGTCAGAGATAACTTTGCCGACACGGGTAGATAGTTTCCAAAATCGAGGTATCAAACAGAGCCTTGACTTTCATTGCATGTAGTTCCTGTTTGGTTAATGAAAGTTAATTCAGAAGCAATGTGGGCTTTTTGATACATGTCGGTGTTTGAGTTGTTGCATGGAAAGTATATACACAGCAGGAGTACAGCAATTAAAAAGGATAAATATACCTGCAAGATAATCAGGCATCTGTAACTTTAGTAATAAAAGGTTACATCAAAAATGGTCGCTTTCCCTTTCAATTATAAATTAAAGCTCTGGGTATTTTTGAAGATTAGTTTTCAACCCTCATTGCTTATGGCAGTTTATTTCTTTCTATTTATATGAATTCCTGCTTTTTATTGCCCATTTCGAAGATTTACATGCTTTGCATTTTTACCACTGTTCAGTCCATAAAATCATTTTAGTGATGCATGCTCCTAACTATATGCTAATGTACAGCAGGAACTAAACTACAATAATTATGCTATTTCAACATGATCTATGCTTAACAAAGTGCAGTTGTATTCACTGACAACTTGTAAATGTAAAAATAGTACCTGATGTCAGACACAGAGAGAGAGAGATGATAGCAATAGGGAATCGCATAATACATATACATGGGCGCTTAAAAATGAATATTAAATAAATTAACTTGAATCAAAACTTACCTCAACCTGTGATAGTTTATACATGTTACGGAAGTGCTTCATGCTCAGTTTATTGCCATCTTTGTAAACCTACAATGGTGACACATTCAAAACATTTTAGCATGCACCATTCAATACATTACAGGGTCGAGCTGCGTGCCCTTGCATAATTCTAAATTTAAAAAACCTCATCTCAACAAGCAATAACAATCTATACTTTACTTTACATCAGCAAACATTACACATTAAATGCACTTCACTAAAAATGCAAATAAGTTACATGACTGTCTTCAGAATGTAGAAAACAAAGAGTTTTATTATGGATTTCAAGTGTAGTGAAGACAAGACAACACAGAGCAGTGAAGACATGACAACACAGTGCAGTGAAGACGTGACAACACAGTGCAAAGAAGACGTGACAACACAGTGCAGTGAAGACATAACAACACAGTATAGTGAAGACATGGCGACGTAGTGCAGTGAAGACATATGGCAACATAGTACAGTGAAGACATAACATGCTGTGAACATTCCCACTAAACAAGATGACGTCACAACCCCACTGATCAGGGAAAACTGTGGGGTTTGGCCAATTGAACTAGACCATATTTATCCACATTGGCTGTGATGCACTCGGCTCACGATCAAAGGGATCCCGCCTAGCTACTCTATTCATCGAGTCACGAGCGAGGATAATTGGCTTCGCTCATGCGAATACAATCAGCAGATAACAATCTGGCCTAGATGACCGTACTTTTTATGAAGAGTGTTTTTGGTAGTTTTGAGTGTAATATTTGAAGAGAGGAAAAAATGTTGGTACAACTTTGAATTTTTCAAATCAGCCCAGAATAAGAGATTTATCAACACAGCAACACTCAAGATTACTTTCATTCGGCGCGCACCAATACAAAAATATAGGACCAGTTATTTAGATTTTGGAACACATGCATTGCAATATTAAAAATACGTTTATTATTATAGCTCTTACCAGATGTAAAATGACGTTGTTCAATTTCATTGTGGTCAAATCGGAAATTTCCGAGATGTGTTCTGCGGCGTGCGCGTAAGTATACAAAACACGGGATTGTTATGTTCCTGAAGTACGAACATTAAGAAACTTTAGCATGTCGTTATTATTGACAGGGACACGATAAAACGAATTTGGATTTTGACGATAGTCTTGATACAGCGAGCTGGCTGACTATAGGTACCATTGCGTCAGTGTCTCCGTTAGACCCAGAAATTTCACACAGCCCGGCTAGTTCACGTCGTCACTACCTCGTCCCCAACATGTAGATCGAACCTAGGACTATTAATGTTTTACTCCACGGTAGAGCTAACGACCGTCGGCCTATGCACACAAAATCTGTGAGTTAACCGGCACTCACCTTGCACGTTACAGACGTTTAAGTGAAAAACAATCTAATAAATGCCATTTTCTTGCATTATCCTCCGCCTTTTCTAACAAAAGTCTGTCGTCAATGACCCGCAGGCGCTCTCACTCTCATACGCAGACGAACTTCAAAACAAACGTCACGTGACAACAACATGTGTGTTCATCCAGAGATTTTTCTCGTGTTGTGGGTACGATGTAGTGCAGATTTGGACTTAATCGCAATTAATCTGGACTCCACATGAACTTTAAAAATTGTAAAACATAAGGAAGATTTCAGGTAATTTGTTGAGTCGAAACTATATTTTTATTCAAGAGTTCAAGTTTTCCTATTGACGATCGCAATTCAGCGACGCATCAGTCGGCAAGTTTTCGCCCTGTGATGAGCACAATTTTTTGAAAAATTATTGTAATTTAACAACGGAAGTTGATAGCAATGCACCACAATTTTGTAGAAAGGCTGTCATAGGCTACAACTACGTCACAGAGCGTAAATTTCATGAATCCTAGCTTCCGATTTTACCCGTTTTGGAAACCGGGTTTCAACTGCCGTAGGCTCACTCGGCTACAATAAGCGTCCCCTCCCCGTGAAATGAATTTTTCTAAGCGTTTGTTTGAGCCAATACAGTATACAGCTTTCCACCAAGGCTAGGTGATGCAAGACATTAATATTCTTTGTTGCATTATAGTAACTGGTCTTGGCTAATTATCATTTTATGGCCTGGTCATCCATTCAGCCAAAAGTAGTTCCAGAGGTGGCTTATCAGCCAATTATTCACGCATGCTGACTCACAATAGAAGCCTGATAAGAGTGAAGGTGGATAAATGCAGTGTTCCTACAGTTTCTTGTTTTAGTGGATGTGTTCAGGACATGAAAGACTGTCATAGGCTTAAGATAAAGATAGGTCACAGAGCGTAAATTTGATAAATCCTAGCTTCCAATTTTACTCGTTTCAGAAACCGGGTTTCAACTGCCTTAGGCTACAATAAGCGTCCCCTCCCCGTGAAATGAATTTTTGTAAGCGCCGAGTATACCTGACCTTTCCACCAAGACTAGGTGATGCTACAACATATTCTTTGTTGCTTGTATGGATTGTTGCCAATTTTTTCTTGTTTCCATAGCATAATGATGGCGGAAATGAAAACATTGCATATTTGATTTTTAATATTAAATTTGCATAATCCAGAAAATCAGAGGTCGGTAAACCAAGTTTTTTTAAACACTTTCAGCGAAAGACTAGCAGAAGATGCCCAGAGGCACTCTTTCAAAATTGCCATGATGGTATTAACTATTCCATGCAGCATTATTTAACTGGTCTTGGTTAATTATCATTTTATGGCCTGGTCATCCATTCAGCCAGGTGGCTTATCCGCGTGCTGACTTACAACAGAAGCCTGATAAGAGTAAAGGTGGATAAATGTGGTGTCCCTAAAGTTTCTTGTGGTAGTGGATGTGTTCACGACATGACAACACAGTACAGTGAAGACATGGCAACATAGTGCAGTGAAGACATGACAACACAGTGCATTGAAGACGAGACAACACAGTGCAATGAAGCGCAGTGAAGACGTGACAACACGTAGTGCAGTGAGGACATGACAACACAGTGGAGTGAAGACATGACAACACAGTGCAATGAAGACATGAACACAGTGGAGTGAAGACATGACAACATAGTGCAATGAAGACATGAACACAGTGGAGTGAAGACATGACAACACAGTGCAATGAAGACACGAACACAGTGGAGTGAAGACATGACAACATAGTGCAATGAAAACATGACAGCATAGTGCAATGAAAACATGACAACATAGTGCAATGAAGACATGACAACATAGTGCAGTGATGACATGACAACATAATGCTGTTTCGTAACAATAATTAAATTCCATTACAACATGACAGTCAGTCTCTAGATACCTTTAGGGCCATGCTGTAAGTGTTGGTGAAGTAGGGTAAAATCTCATCTCTTATGGACACAACTGGTTGCCAAAATTACTAGTTTACATCCTTAAGGGCTAATTCTATCATAATTACAAATGCAGTCAACTCTTCAAAATATTTTATGAGAGCAGTTACCGTAAAGAACTTTAAAAATGATTTTGAGCCAATGAAGTGCTACTCATTTTTAATAAATGAGAACATATGCCAATAACTTTTTCTCCATATTGTGTCTTAATAGACTTTAACAGTAAGAGTTCAATATGTGTGATGGTGGAGTTAAAGATACCATCGCGATTTGCTTCCAAACTGTAAAGCCCAAACACTTCTACAGGTTGCCAGATCAAATGAATACGAAAAATTTGGCAACTTTCGGTGCACCTACCGCCACACTTCTGGCAAAAAGGCCTGAGCTGTCCAGTGCATTCTGTTGACTAAGTATCTTGTAAGAAGCACAAGATCATGCAAGTTTTTGAGAGATATCCCAATGCATTACAACCAAAGCATATGATGACACGAGCATGTCTTGCGAGTGTCTTAGGCCAAGAGAAGGCAGTCCAGATGACTAACACATCATTTTGGAACCAAACAAGAATGAAATGTAAAAGATGACAAGTGCAGATGATGACAGAACTTACTCGGTGTTTCAACAGCAGCAGAAGATGGGACCTTAGAATGAGTCCTCGGCATGTCCCAAACGTCTTACGTCCATGGAAAACATTGAACTAAAATATAACGATTGAAACCAACTGAACATTCAATTATTCACCGGTTAGTGAAGATTTTGTTGTTATCCTAGATAAATTTTCAAGTTTATTAAACTCCTCGAATTCTAATTGATTATTTATGCCTCAGACTGCCGGGATGTGATGTTCACAGCCCAATATACCCCCCAGCCATTGTGTGGCGATTCATTATGGACATCTGTTGCTTTGCCCTCAATGAATATTCTTGGATAATCCTAGTAGATTGAATTGAAACTTAGTTGAGTGGAATGCACCCATTGTTTGATCTTTCAGTTAACAGGACATGGCTGAAGTCAGACACCACAAAAACACAAAAATTGAGAAGTAGTGCACGAGTGACACCAACTAGAGTGAATTTGCAATTAAACCAAACTTCACATCAAAACAGTGTGTTTGCCTTACCCCTTTATGCCATACAGCAAGTGATAATGCACAAAATATATATACAACCACCACTTTATCAAACTCTGGTCCCCTGATATAATTATACAACTTTGAAAAGTAGTATTTTACTTGGACACACTCCAACCCCCCCCCCCTTGTATATTTCAGCACTATTTAAAAGGCAAGATTCAAGTGCTACAAAGACAAACATACTCAAAATATAAATTCTCAAGTCTGTATGTGACGGTAAAAGTTATGGCCGGGGACACACAAATTCAACTTCAACATAAACTATTCCCCGACATCACTTTGCCCCCAAGCACTCTTCCCCCTAATCACCTTAAAAATCTTGCACCTGCCACTGAAAAATACTGAGACATGTACCCCCCCCCCTGACACCACACTTCCTACAACCCTGCATCTAAGTACTTAAGGCTTTGCTAAATCATCTATTTACCTCATCACTGCAGGTGTGTGCCCAGTTAAAGCGAGTCTAACCTAAAGGGCATGCAACCATTTTTGACATACAAAACCACAGTTCTCTTACAGATATATTTCTATGCTAATTATTGTTATACTGGTGTGCATTATTTATCCACAGAACACTAGAAAATGGTCTCAACTACCCAACAAAAGGCCCACCTCTGGTTTCTGGATTCACTTCCACTGAGCAAACACAATGTCCTATTGGCTATTGACTAAACACAGTCTGTGAAAGTCATGTTTGCTCAATGGACGTGAATACAGAACCAAGACATTGGCCTATTGCTGGACCATTCACATCACGTTTTATTGTTCAATGGAATAAATGAACCCCAAGGCAAACACATTAACACAAAAATGTCTCTCCAAGATAACCAGGAATATATATTTTTAGCAAGGTAGCAGATCAAAAATAGCACTTGTTTAACCTTTAAAAGGTGGAATGTAAAAAACATATGAGCTACCCACCCCTGTCTTGTCTGTCTTGTGTGAATCAACAACTGGGAAGCCATTGTGTGAAGACGACCTAAGAACTTGCACTATGTTGCCTACTGTCTCGATGGGCTTGAAGCAAATGACCGGACTGAGCATTACTTCTCTGGAAACCAAGGAAACACTATAGTACACGGACCTCAATTAAAGATTATGCAGTGCTTTTGAATATGGTCCAAAAGTGTCCTCAAAATTATTCTTGAAGGTCATGTAAAGCATCTGATGAAATAATGTTAAAAATAAAGTTTCTATACTTTCCTCATGGTATACACAAGACAGTGCCTCAGAACACTACGCTACTGATTCTAGGCTCCTCACAGACCTCTCATACACTTGGAATGACACACTCTTCTATAGGTACACAATGCAACAGTTGCCCAATATTTTTGCAAAAACAAAGAGAACATAAACACACAAACACATAATATACATTTACTCTTGAATCTTCAATTTTACAGATACCAATCATCATCAGATGAGAAAAGCTAAAACAAATGTCGCAAACTTATTATATAGAAATCTGTGAAAAACTCATAGGACTCCCAGGAAGAATTGAGAGAATGGCCAACACAGTTCCACAGCACTCCCATTAAAGACAATAAGTTTTGCGGCCAACATAAAATAAATAATATGGCATGAGCGATTATATAATATAACTACCTTAAACAAATATCCTGCATTTTTTTCTCTGGAAACAGAGCTAGGATATTTTTATGGGAGACATGATAGATACTGCCTAGTGCTATTTAAAATAGAAAGTACAAAAACTGTTATTTACTAGTCATTTGGTAAATATTTTCTAATTTCATCTTGGCCATCGGCACGTAGGGGGTAAAATACTATGAAAACCTTACAGAATCCTCCAGCTACTGTTAGTGCATACGTACTTGATGGGAATGTTGGAGCAGACGGGTGGAGGGTCACATGGTAAGAGAGGGATGCCCATCAACATAATATGCAGGTCATATATACCCTAGAATAAATGACATTAGAGACATTGTGAAATTAAATTTTACAAATGACTTACATCAGTGAGAATATATATTGCCCAGTTAAAGTGGTTAAAACAAATCACATTTAGGCATTTTGCTAGAATAAAATCTATCTCAAAATTTTCTACCAAATGGTAGTTCCGTTACCAACTCAAATCATGGCTATCTGTACGTGCGACATTTTCGAATTAGAATTTCTAGTGTTGGCTAATCCCAATAAAGTCTGATGGAAAATCTTACCGAATTAAAAAAATCTGCCACCCACTTGGCAATCAACAAGACCATGAGTAGAGGAAGTCCAAAAGTGATGTCACCCGTACACTCGACCAGGATTACCGTCAGACTAATGGTCATTCGGACCGTTCCACCGAGATGGGCTGCGGCACCGATCAATGCATACTTTCCTAGGCTGCTCGTCTGGAGTGGACAGGAAACCACATTACAATACTTTGAACATATGAATTATAGACATGTATCTCCATCTGGACAAAAAAGCTTTTATTTCAACTACAAAGCAATGGTAAAAACACTATACCGTTACCCTCTGAAGCATTGTGACCATAACCTATAAATTTTGTCGCTGGCTATGTTAATTAATTGTACATTGTATTGTGGTTATTAAATGGTATAAACTGACATGATGAGGCCATGTCTAAGCTGACTGTTTTGCTTGCTACATATTAAGCCAACCATGTCTATCCTCATAATTGGTTCTTGGGGTAGTATTCGTTCTGTTATGTTATAAGCAAGTGTTATGCTAAACCGAACTAGCTGTAACAGTCAACCATGCCTATTATGTTTGTGTGAGATGCAGAACATGTCCCAAATATAATGTATAGCTGCTTTATTCATAAGACGGAGCCTACAGGAAGCTGCTTTTTTCTTGTAATAATTAGTTATATTACATACAAAGTCATCACATGCCAATTTGCTGAAGCATTTATCTGAAACATAAGATTTTAATGATGCAAAAAGAAAAACCTAACTTTATAGAAAATGCATGTCAAGAAAACTATAATTACTCCCAGGTATAACAGATGAAAATGGCATGACTTAGAAATACACACTGATTATTTCATTGTGACTTGTGCTTAATTTTTATGTCAATTTTACTTCATAAGAAATCCCGATGGCAACCATGGCCACACCTGTTCTGGGTACAAGTGGCTGACACCAGTTCCAATGAGGCGCCCCCAAGTGGCACCAATCAGAAGTGAAGGTATAAATATTCCACTGGATACACTTAGTCCGTACGTCCAACAAGCCAACAGGAAGTATATGATGACAAACACTGCCAGGAAGCCTTGACTATAAGTACCTGCAAAATCAAGAAAAGAATTAATATTAAAGTATCATGTGCAATTAAGCTACAATCCACTCATCAGGTAATAAGTTAATTTCCCCTAACTCAAACTAGAAGAAGACAACAGCATAGCTATGAAGGCACTTATTGCCAGGAGTGGAAGATAAAAAAAACGTGCCCTCCACTGTCATGTGACTACAAACACCTCATGATTACAATAATACATTTGAAGAACTGTACAAATACATGCGCGCCCAGCTATTACAACGGACCAGTGCGAAATTGTGACTAACTGACCAATTTTCCTCAGGTCGTCAACTGATTCTTCAAACTCAATTAGAAACAAAGTTATTCCAACTTAGGGAGATCTAAAGTGGCCAGTGCATTGAGTGCAGTGGACCTCAGGAATCCATGGGAAGGTGCATTCGCACCTGTGGAACCCCACTGGTTACTCCTGTGACTTACTTTTTGTAAAAAAACATATTTAGTTAAAATCACGTATAGACAAATACAAAGAGATTTTAAGACAATTAAAAACTACAATCTTTGAGTTAACACTTGTATTGATACATTTCATAATTATTACAAA
Source organism: Phoronis australis (assembly GCA_002633005.1). Lineage (NCBI taxonomy): Eukaryota > Metazoa > Phoronida > Phoronidae > Phoronis > Phoronis australis. Next base: position 73,906 of record NMRA01000234.1, on the reverse strand, counting down.
CCAGCATGCATATGAAACATGTTCTTCAGAGCGGCCTCTGGTGTGACTAAAGCTAACTTTGAGAAGGAGGAGTACTGACCATCTGGGCACCACATCTGCAACATAAATCTCATATTTATAGCAGCATAATACAAACTGTGGAGTGGGTCACCTCAACTGAACATCAGATGACTGGTTACACTATCCAGTTGTTACTTTGCAATGAAAATGAAAATTAGACAGCAACTAGAAGTTCGTGTCGATGTTATAAACCAGAGATGAGTGTAGGATTCTCCATTTCTGCTACTATAAGCACTTCATGTCATTTTTATCTGTATACATATGATGGACCTATACACAAATGAAACTTTGGCTACAACCATTAGGCTGCAAGAGCACAAGGCATGGCTCGGAATTTCATTGACTCTTAAGCCTTTGTTGTATTTGTATTGCAACTTAGCACTATACATAAACCCCACCTGAGCCAAGTTATGTGCGTGTGCGTCCTTCTCTGTCATTGGCTGGCATTCCACAGAGATATAGAGGAAGATAAACATGACCACAGCACTGACAGCTGCCACACAAGAGGCTTCTACCAGCTTCTGCCAGTTGCGGGTGACATACCTAGGTCACAAATAGTCACACCTCACACATCTTTGTAAAACAATGCAAAGCATTTTAAAATGGGCGAGGATAAAAAATTGCATTTATGCACATTTGCAGTGTTTACAACACAGCCATGCCATGCAAGAAGCCACTGAGTCACAGCTAGAGTTGTAAGAGTCCTCATGAATATTAATCGAAATTCTAATTTGTATCCACCGTGATGTCATAAATCACTATCTACAGCTGTGCCTTACTTCTTCCTGAAGAGAGTCAGATGGTAGTTGAGATGAACAAACAATGCCCCCAAGATGCCTCCTACTATCGCCATGGCAATGAAGATGGGTAACTCTATAGCTTCATATCTAGTAGTCTCCTTCTGCAAAACAGAGTTTGCTTTTCATTATTTTCTTTGAAGATTATATCATTGCTCTCAATTCCATTCAAGTCCAGTGCTTAATACGCTCTCAATGTGCATTGTAAGAAAGAGAAAAAAAGAGAGATAGGCCATTAAGGGCCATATAGAGATAGGCCACATAGAGATGGGCCACATAGAGATGGGCCATATAGAGATGACCCATATAGAGATGGGCCACATAGAGATGGGCCACATAGAGATGGGCCACATAGAGATGGGCCATAAAGAGATGGGACACATAGAGATGGGCCACATAGAGATGGGCCACATAGAGATGGACCATATAGAGATGGGCCACATAGAGATGGGCCACATAGAGATGGGCCACATAGAGATGACCCATATAGAGATGGGACACATAGAGATGGGCCATATAGAGATTGGCCACATAGAGATGGACCATATAGATATGGGCCATATAGAGAGCATTAAGATGTCAGCTCATCATCAAAGAGGCGTCCTCATGCTTATTTCAGTGAAGTGAAGAAAAATTGATAGTGTTACCAATAATATCAGTAAAATTTATGACAACATGTGCTGATAACATATTTCTCTCTGTTTTCAGTCAAAATTTCCCTACAATCACCCAAGTCCTGCACAAACACCCACCCCAAGATTTTTTTAAATTCCGTGTTAAAGGTCCTTGGTTCAAGTGAATGCCCGACCAATCCACGCTACTTCGGCCTATTGACAAGTACAGCTTACACTGTGTGTCTTCTGGCTAGGGACAACCACAGTCTCTGACACAGCATTATGACAAATATAAGGTCTGTGAAAGCAGTTTTTTGTGAAGCTTGGTCTAAGCTGTGCAACTGTCCTAGTTGGACTGAGTAACCATACACTGCTTTATGGTCTTGGCTGAGAGATAATTGTTTTATTAGCCTTTAAGGATAGCTGAATAGCTGAGCCTGGAATGTTAAGTAATGCAGATAGTATTATTTGAGAAGTAAAATTGCAAGAAGTATGACAATGGAGCATGTGAGCGCACCATTGATCTATTTATAGTTGTGGTGTTACCCTATCATCAACATTTTATTTTTGTCAAAAGCATGACGTTACAACAAATTTAAACACAAAAAATGAAAGAATTTCTCTTTTGTGAAACCATGCAAGAATGACCATTTTCGTTTTTGCAGATGTGATTTAACAGGAGATTTGGAGGGAACAACATGTCCAGATACAGACAACGTCATTGCAAACTTACCTTGAAAAGGCCAAAGCTGATGAGACCAGGGTGAGATAACTCTGAAGGAGTGTTGTGAATAGCACTGATGATGATATTGACACCAAATGAGGCTGTGAAAGAGGCAAACACCTACAAAGACAAGCGAAGGTCCAAACTAATTATAGTTACTGTTGTGGATCAAACAACTTCTACCTGAAATAAAAATCATTCAGGGAAATGTAATCAGTTGTACTTTTGTATTGATTCCAGACATTGCATTTGTTTCAAAATCTGAGAGAATTTAGTTTAAAAGAATTCAAAGCTTGGCATATAGGTTATTGTCACAGCATGAAAGATGTCATACCAGAAAGGCAAAGACCACTTTCCATTATGGAAACAACACTTAGTTTGTATTGACACAGCTTTCTAAGAACTATGAGAGCTACAAGAACCATTGCTTAAAACCAAGATCACATATAGTTCTGTTGTACTGCATAATAATAATACAATAGTTGGACATTGGGGGTGTATGGAGGATCCACGGAGGGGTAGTACCTCTGGTGGGGGGGCTTGTCGTACTCCTTCGGGGGTAGTTCATCCACCTTTGGTCCCCACCTGTCCTCAGCTCTCACCTGTGGCTCCAAGTAGCTGTAGCATGCGCAGCGGCCACACCCCGGGACACCGCTTCGACAGGCGGGCTAAACCAGGTTGAGGGTAGCCGACGGGTCTCAAACCCTCGGTGAGTTAGGGACTGCCTACCCTAGCATGTGAAGACTGGCTCCGGCAGACTGAGTGGATGAGACCCCAAGTGGTCCAATAGCCAAGACGGCGGTTTCAGCAAGCGCCGTGGAGTGCTCAGAGCATGACGAGGCACCAAAGAAGTCATGGTCATCCACTGCAGCAGGGGTAACCTCCAGCCGTAACAGTTTTCTGTGCCACTGGATCAATGTTTACTCAGCTGAGAGAGTGGGATTGTCCCAGTGCAACGGCTTTACCACTTTAAAAAACCATCACGCACAGGTTTGTTGTGTGATTCATCATTTCCGATCACCTTTCAAGTCCTGCAGCGATGGGGGAGTGGCGAAGCAACAGGTGAAGATGCCTCTTCTTCACGTGCATGTTGACCCAAGCTATGCAGGGATTAGAGGAGGGTGTGTACATCAAATATCGCCTCGACGGCTCCCTCTTCGATCTAAGGCGCCTTAGTGCAAAGACAAAGTGCCTGGAAAAACTAATCCAGGACGCCCTTTTTGCGGATGATTGTGCGCTCCTTTCCCACAAAGAGAATGACCTACAACTCATGCTGGACAGCTTCTCGAATGCTTCCAAAGCATTCGGCTTGACCATAAGCCTCGGCAAGACAGAAGTGCTTCTTCAACCTGCAACCAACACCAATCCCCCGGAGCCAGTCATTACCATCAACAACTAGCAACTCCTCAATGTGGAGCACTTCAAATACCTGGGGAGCGTCATCTCAAAAGATGGCAGCTTAGACAAAGAGATTGCTTCCAGGATAAGCAAGGCACTTGGAAGACTGAGAACACGGGTGCTCAACAAACACAACATCCGCCTGTCTACTAAACTGAAGGTGTATTCTTCAGTGGTCCTGACCTCTCTGCTCTATGGCTGCGAGTCATGGACCCCCTACCGCAGGCACATCAAGAAGCTTGAGAGCTTCCACATGCGTTCTCTTCGCTCCATCCTAGGAATCCGATGGCAGGACCGAATCACCAACCTTGAGGTCCTAGAACGTGCCCAGTCAACCAGCATTGAAGCGATGCTACTCAAAGCCCAACTGCGATGGGTTAGCACGTCATCAGGATGGAGGACTACAGAATGCCTCGCCAGCTTTTGTATGGTGAGCTGAAGACTGGGAGAAGGAAACAAGGACGCCCTCGCCTTCGCTACAAAGACACCGTCAAAGCCAACCTGAAGTGGTGCAACATCAAACCCAAGGAGCTGAAAGCTGTTGCAGGGGATAGACTAAAGTGGCGAGCCACGATTCGAAAAGCAACTGCCAGTTTTGAGGATGACCGCTGTAGGAGACTCGAAGCTGCTCGAGAGAAATGCCACTCAGCAGCACCCACCACTGTTACCACAACGGAGTTCCAATGCCCCACCTGTTCTCGACTCTGCGCATCAAGACTGGGACTGCAGAGTCATCGTCGTGTACATAGACGATGAGACACACAACCTACGTCATCTTCGGACCCAAAGGACAACCAACAGTTGGACATTGAAGATTTCAAAATAATGTAACAGAAAGGACTTCTACAGACCCGTTGCAATAAACATTGTGCTTTTAATTCACTGCTCATACTCAGCAAATCTATAAGCCTGCTTGAGAAATATTTTCTTTTGTAAGTTTTTTACTTTAACAAAAAACAAAATGTACATTTCAAACAAAAACAATAGGATCAATTAGATGACCAAATTTCATATGATACAAATGTCCAGCTCAAAAAGGTGTTGCAGTTTTGTAAATTATTGTGTCATTTTTGTTTTATATAACAATCACATAAGTCCTATTTTTGATAGCCCATCATGCAGAAGTGGGACGTTTTAAAATCAATTCATAACAGCCCATTGGAGAACATGTTATTCACAAAAAGCATAATAACTGTTTCCTGTGAATTCATTCGGTCATTTCTGTTCGAGATGTGGTGTTGACAAAAACTGAACATTTTTCTAGAGTCCCACATAAACTTAAACAAACAAGACAATTTAAATGCTGAATGCTCTTACCATGCGCCAGGTGAGGTTTTGGTTCCAGAAACTTGCACCTTCTTCTAGACTGAATAAAACACCACCTAGAAGGAACACAGACTACAACGTATAATATTCAGCATCAAATAAAAACATTAACTTTGTTATATCGTATGTGTACTATTATTTCATCTATTGACTTAAATAGACATTCACCAACAGAAATTATAATAAATAACATTAAATGATTGTGTAAAGGGTGGAGGCATGTCCTTTCTTGGGCTATCACAATAATCTACTCTTTGGAAAATGTGCCTACAGGGGCAGCAAAATGACATGCCTACAGGGGCAGCAAATGACGTTCCTACAGGAGCAGCAAATGACACACCTACAGGAGCAGCAAATAACATACATACAGGGGGAACAAATGGCATACCTACAGGGGCAACAAATGACATACCTACAGGGGCAGCAAATGACATACCTATAGGGGCAGCAAATGACATATATACAGGGGGAACAAATGACATACCTACAGGGGCAGCAAATGACATTCCTACAGGGGCAACAAATGACATACCTACAGGGGCAGTAAATGACATGCATACAGGAGGAACAAATGACATACCTACAGGGGCACCAAATGCTGCAGACACACCTGCTGCAGCTCCAGCAGATACAAAGTCGCGTCTCTCGTGGTCAGAACGCAGGTTCTCAAATATCTAACAAGAAAACAACAGCAATTAAATGCTATTCACTACTCATATTTTCCTAGAATACATACAAGCATCAGATCTTCGAGAAACAGGCGAAGAGATGATAACAGATTTTAAAAAGTTGACAGTATTAAGGATGGTACAGAATATGAACCAAGTTCTTACTGCATGATGAACCAAGTTCTTGTTGATAAACAATGTTCAATCAATCAATCAATTTATTTCATAAATGCCATAGGCCTACTGTACAAAAGAACAAGTGCAGCAAGCTGTCACAGAATCAAAAAGCATAAAATACATATTTTAGGTTAACTAATTTAGCATCATCGTTCTAACTAAAATGTCTGTATAACACTAGAAAAATCTTGGTCATTCAAATGTTTCAGAAGATTGGTTTAGAGTGGGTGTAAAGATCACATAGACATGTAGTTACATTTTGCCTACCTTTCAAATACCATGTCCAAGGTCTCTCAGGACACAATAAATTTTGTTTAATGTGTTGCGTTATTGATTGTGTAATTTTTACTTTTAGATACCAGTAAACTAAAGAATGGCAAAAACACTTGACATTTACAGATCTAATGTAACTCAATTTTGCCAAAATCCACCTTTCGAAGAAATGATGAACAGAAATTGGCCTAGTTGTTCATCAGTCCACATTAGCATGCAAACTGCAAGACAAAAATCTGTCATTTGTCATGTTCCCACTTTTGCCAGACTTTCTCATACAATTAAACTTTGCAACATAACTGTCAAGAAAAGTATGAAAACACCTTTAAAAAGCATCGCACAGAAAACAGAAATCATTCAAAATGGTTTTTAAGCAAGACAAGATGTTCAAAATCTTATGTTCACATTACGTAACAGCTTTCAACATACAATTACCTTGAAATCTGTGTTAAGTAATTTGGACCGTCCCTGGGAAATTCCTGCAGCAACAATGGCTCCTGAATGAATCATTGGACCTTCCTAAACAGAGTTAGAATAAATCTGACAAAAAATTGCAAAAGTTATCATCTGAAAGTATGCCCATTATACATCCAATGAAGCCAAGTTATACTAACTGTCTAACCGATAACACTGCACAGCAAAATTGCATTTTGACTGACACTGCAATAATGATTCTAAGGCCTCAGCTTTGTCATAACACTGTCAGGTCATGATAGCAACCTACAAATTTAAAAACCAAAAACCATAAACAAGAAATACAGATAATAATATTAAGAGTTGAACTGGTCTTCAAATCAACAATCCAAAATTACTGTCTAGAAAGCAGGTCTATAGTGCAAGCCAGGAAACTATGACTAACGGCAATTTTAACTTCGAAATTCCATTTTTGAATTAAGGTAGTTATTTTCTCTCTCAGACAGACACATTAACCACAACAAACAAAACTGGGCACTGAAAATATCAGTCCTAAAAACCTCTATGTCACGTGTACAAAATAAATTTTTCAAAACATTTTATTGCTATCCTTAATGTAATAGAATCAAAAAGAAAAACTTGAATGTTATCACAATATTTGAATGAAGTTTCACCAACACTGTTTCCCATGCTCACCATACCTAAAACTACTGAAACTGTGACCCTCATAATACATTACATGTAATTAACTACGGGATTTGACACATATATCCAGGTATTCCTAACACAGTTACTACAGTTAGCTATAGTGTGATTGGTATAATGGTCAGCATCCCATTGAAAGTAATTAGCGTGTACCTTGCCACAAGCCAGTCCCCCAGTAACAGACAGTATAATTCCAAAAGCTTTAGCTATCAGCGCCCGAACAGTCAATAGGCCAGGGATCTTTACACCGTTCAGGTAACACTTCACCTGAGGAATACTGCTTCCAGCAGCATTGGGCTGAAATACAGAACAATTTCATAATGCACGAAGTGAGCACAGACAATTTTTGCAAATTCGCCTTCACTAACCTTTTCTTTAACCCCCCACAAATCATTTCTGGCATGTAATTAAGAAACCTGCATGCGAAAACTAGCCTGGCATCTCTTCTGACAATGTTGCAAAATACTAGGCACCTTTAGTTACAAAAAGGAACTCATCCCAGCTTTACGTAATGGAGTTAGATGTCTCAGACAAGACCTCAAAACAATTAATATACTCAGTCATTCTCCCATACAGACCAGAACACACTGGACAACTACAGATGGCTGCTAGAGCTGAGCTGTGTTATGTAGATGTAAAAATTATTTGCAGTGTATGACGGGTCTTCCTTTTCAATTTTGCTAGATTCTCGGGTCTACTGAATGTTGTCCAAGTAACGGATAACTGCTACACCCAATAGATTACACTGGTCAGGTAACTATGTAGGTGGTCCAGTTAGATCTACTGTTTGGTAGTAGAACAATATTTTAGATCATGTGACCAATACTTGACTCACCTCCATGTAAGTGACTAGCGCAGCCCCAACACAGACCAGAACTGCATTGACTCCAACCCAGAACAACATCGGTAAAGCCAGGCACTGTTTGTTAAAACAGCGGTCAATTACTGATGATGGAATTAAAGTCCATAGCCTTTAGTCAAATGATGACAAATATCTTCTTGACTAATAAAATCTGAGTTTTGAATAAAAAGGAGTTTTCTAGTATAAGTTTGGAGGTTTATGGTGAAAATTCCTCCATTTGGGACAGATTTAATTGCTAAAACTACAATTTCTTTGTCATTTCGAAAACGTTAACTTTCAAATTGTGCACCCTTTACTAATTAAAGTAAAGCTTAGCTGTTTATCCTCATTACAGTAATGAACATTATCCGATTTTTGTAATAAAAGAGCAATACACTTAAATGTGACCACCCCACAACTGCACAGTGACAAATTGTCTGCTTATTAGAGTCCTGAATGGACATTAGATGATGAACTTGTCCACGAATGATCCTTTGAGCGGTTTGGCAGATAAAGGCAGCAGATGACAATAAAGGTTAAAATACTAAAAATGGCCAAACAATGAAGGAGAACACATCAAATCTATCTACAAATGGGAAGGCCTCATTGACTTCTTAACAGAAAGTACCTAGTATTTGCAAATTTCTTGAAAATCTGTCAAAGTGAACTCCAAAGAAACTGGAAAAAAAAACAAATTGTCACTAGGAGGCACAGTGAGAGTCAGATCTGTCCAAAAGTCGATGTTATTTAAATACACTTGCCAATTTAACAATGATCCTGCAACCCGTTTAAGAGATATGGCCGTCGATAGAAAAAAATATTAGGGGCCCCGAAAGTAGTCGGAGTCGAGCAAAAATTTAAACCAGCCCTGCTCTATTCCACACGCATAATGTGCAAGTTCTCAAAACAATTTTTGAGTGGTTTGGCAGATAGAGAGGCAAACACCAAAAACATTTGAAAAAGTCAAAATGGCCACTAACGTCACATCAAATACAACAAGGAAGCACTCATCAGAAATCAAAGACTCGCAAAACATGTCACAATTATTCACAACACAAGGAAGATCAAATGTTTGCCACAGAACAAAGGATACACATGGTTACTCCCATGAACTTGTACTCAGAAATATAGTCTATAGACACTTCTATAAATACAGCCACTAAAGCGGTACCAAGACCAATGAGGAAAGCGATGACCCAGCGTGCTACGAACTGCATTTGAACTCTCTGAAATGGAGAAAAGTACATGAGTTTTATGTCTCAGATGAAGGGTTGGAAGTGACATGACCCCCTATAGAAATGTACAATGACAACACTAGAAAGTTTAACACAAAAATAACAGCAAATCTGCTGGCAAGTGATAAGTCTATCCATTTCAAAATAATGAAAGAAATCATTGTTTGATTTATAAGACAGTGTAAGCGACTATTTTCTTAAAAAATTCTACATAGTTTTCAACTACCTGCAATGGTATGCAGTGTTTCACTGAAGTTTGGCAACAACATCCAATGCTTCCTTTAATCTATGCTATGCAGGCGTATGCTTCCTTTAATCTAATGCTATGCAGGCGTATGCTTCCTTTAATCTACGCTACGCAGCATTGATTTACCTAAAACATATTCAATTTCTCTGTTTAAAATCATACATTATATCAACTTTACATGATTCAACCGAACGAACCATATTATAGTTACCATGTTACAGATTTGTGTAAAACAGAAACAAATTGTCCAACTTAACGTTCAAAGCCAATGAAGTTTAGGGCTCACCCAAGACTTCATTTCCTGTTGATCCTTAACATACAGTGCATTTTCACATATGTCATAGTCCATGCTCTAAAAAAGAAAAAAAACTTGAATGTTTCACATAATTCACAAGAAAGAGTTGTCACCTTGTCAGTTGTCACAGCACAACTTGCTCCACTTGAGTCACATTTACACGACATTAGATCGCATACTGGATCAGCACGAGTCATTTACAAGAAGACTGTCTGCGCATGCTCGCATAAAAGATAGCGAATTTCCAAATCACGTGGAATGCCAGCGCACCACTGAACAAATGGAAGCGCATTGAAAGATGATCCCTTTCCACCCAGCCGAAGTTGTGTTTAGACGTGTAGCTGAAACTGTCTATCAAGCTGGTGTCAAAACCTGGCTGTCACTTGCACCCAATTAGCTGTTCCGAGTTAGCTGTTATGTGTCAGCTGTCTCTTGTGTAAATGTGGCTATAGGTCTACACTCAAAAGTAAATTAAATGTTCTTGTCAAATTCAATTACATTAGGTAACTCTTACTCTAACAGGATTTACATGCAAGTAGACGAAAAAGCACATGCAATATTCACCCTAGAGTATCCAGCGATTATTCCCCTTAACATCAAAAGCTTGAACGAGCTGTCACAGATTGAAGTAAGCTTGGCTAAATGCGTATTGGATGAGAGTAAATGCGGTCGTAAACCAACACGCCTGTTTAACGATAAGTAAGGCAAACTGCCAACATGACTATTTAAAATTGAAAAGTAAATACCAGTGGTCTTTAAATTTTTAAAATTGATGCATTATAAGAGAAATTAGAAAATAGGTTTTCTTCAGAAGTGCGAATTATTGATAGGATGGGGTAGTCACAGTCTGGCTTAAGCGTGCTTAGGCATTGGCTAGCAACACCCCACATGTTAGCAAGAAGGGTTTATTCCCACCAATGATTACACCTGTATCCACATATTTTACATGTAGATCTCTCCCAATACAACAAAGTACACTAAGTAGCTGTACTGCTCTGACAATCTGAGATGCTTCAACGAGTTTTTCCAAACACAAGCATATTCTTAGTAGCATAGAAAAACATTGATTCATTCAAAATAAAGCTATTGTGTGTTCCATTGCATCGTTAATATTACTTTTGGAGCAAAAAATTGTTAATTGTCCAAAACTTTAGCTTGTTCTTCTCATATCTGAAATAATGTCAATGAATTTAGTAATGAAAAGGAGCATCCTACCTCGAACTTTGAAGACAGATACTTCAATGGCTTGAGTGACTTTGTATCAATGCTGGCAGGTTCTTCCTCTATAGTTGGGCGACTCGCCACATATTCTCTCCACTTGTGCTGCACATGGAGTCGACATAAAATTATCATGTATTACTTACACACAAACCTGAACTTCAGTCTCCAAATATGAACGGGACACTAACAATGTTCTTATTTTGCTGAACCAGAGCAACACAGAGAGTTGAATGTGCACCCACTGTGTGCATAGGACACAGCAAAGATACGACGGATGATCATTATGCTAAAAATTTCCAACTTTAAATAGCCTATAGGAGGTGCAAAGCAAGTCAGCGATGCTCCCCTCAACAGGAACAAATATTGCATGCGTGTGAAGGGCACATAAAATGCCTAAAATTAAAATGTCACGAACAAATAAAAGTTTAATGTCTATTTGGCTCTTGAGCGCTGAAACTCGCATGTATAAGTTAGACCTTCGTAAGTTGTATTTTTGCAAAACTTGGACAATGTTCTGCAGAAAGTTAATTTCATCAATCCTGTTTATAATGTACAGCAAACTCTAGCTGGGATAAAATCTTTTAGTTTGAATGGATCTGATTTAAGCAGATTTTAAGTATACAAAAATGAGTATTCAAATTTCACTCCTCCATCGAAATATATGTAACAAGTTTTGCAAGCTTATCATATATGGCAATATTTATATTCAGATGAAAAATGAAAAACCACTTGGTTCACTAAGAATGATCTTTGGGAAAATCATTAAAACAGACTCGCATTTTTATTGTTGAAAGTTTCTTTTTCTGTTTACAAGTCAAGAATATTAAAAGCCTGCCTATTTGAACCTGTGATGTCATATGTGAATCTGAAGCACAGATGACCATTAAGTACTCTTTGTAAAGGCATGGGTAGAATGAATCAAATTAAGAAATTCAAAATTTGTAGCAATTACTCTCTTGGTAGAATCAGAAAATTTCAACTCACAACAAACTTCTGAGACAGCAGTCTGGTGACACTACCCTGAGTAAGAGTGTCGTTGTCAGAGTCAGTCTCTCTTGGTGATGTTTGACTTTCATTAGCCATCGCAGATCCGTTCTTGGTCGCCACAGCTTTAAACATCACCTTCTTCTTCCTTGGGGTCAGTTCTACTTTACCATCAGGTCTGCCATCTGTGTTATCCGACTCACTATCAATCTTGACCTCAATACCAAGAGCAGGGTCAACTGGTTGCGTTCTAAGAACACCAGTGCCATTGTATGACTTCGCACCCGTCCCACTTTCCTCATCTTCATCACTTGATGAGGACACACTTAGTTTTCTTGGACTGAATATTACGTCTTCAACATGTGAGTCCCTCAGTTTTGATGACTCATCGACTTTGGATACATGAAACTGACAAGAGAAACATTATTATCATGACATCTTCACACTACAAAACAAGCTAAGAACAGAAATGATTTCACTTGTTTGCCATAACTTTTGCTAAACGGGTGAAGAATTATGGTACCTACAGCCAGAAACATATCTACAGTAAGAATTTTGCAAAAACACAATGTGGTAGAAAACTGGAATCTCAGATTTGACATTTCAAAATAGTCAATAGTATATCATTTTATCTGAGCAACAATCACCGAACACCAGCTGGTACACAATTTTAACACATCTGTTGAAGATATAAACTGAAAAAATTGAAAAAAAATTTTTCTTGTCACAAATTGAACAATTTTAACAGTAAATAACAATTTCTCTACATCTTCTGTATAAGCCTTACCACAAATGGGTTAATATGTTGATCACTTTTTCATGTCCACTCTGGGGTGAACTTTCCGTCTTCTCATTGCTGTGAAACCATTTTTATATTCACATAATGTTTTCCACATTACAATAAAAGTTATAAACCTCACATCCCTTGTTTTACTGGAAATTCAACCGCGGCATGTCTGTCAACTCGGACATAATCTGAAGGGGGGGGCTATCATCACACACAGTAATTTGACAAAAGCCTATAAATGACACTTGATGTCCACATACTTCAACGTTTGCACAGAGTTGTAATATTATCCTGTAATACGTCCAATAACAAAAGTGAACACACAATACTCACCCTAGATAACCTCGGAGATCCACTTCGTACTTTAGAATAAGTGGATTGCATCTTTATTCACTCCTAAGGTACTCAGTAGTGAGTTACATTCAGTAGGTAACTCCCATTAAGCTTCAAAAATAAATCTGTTTTAAGATACCCTTGCACCAAATTGGCTTTCTATTACAGCTTTACAAACCACCTAAGAATTATATAAAGTAAAACATAGTCTCATAATGGTGTATTGTGCGCCAGTCAGAGATGTGAACAAATGAGCTAGGTAGCACTTAGTAAGTGGTTTCAATACAAATAGTGAAAAGGCTCATAACATAACAATAGACATTCCCAGGCAATGTATATAATGTCCATTCAGCCTCTACTTGTTGTTGCTGTTATCCCATTACATGCCCCAGAAGAAAGGCAAACATAAAAATTCAAACACTATGTGATGACAAAAAGATAGCAAAATGTCTAATATTTAACAGCCAATTTCCATGATTAACAGGTTTAAAACCAAAATGGAAACTGGCGAAGAAATGAAATTCAAAGCAACTGAAATACATTAAAAAAAAACAAATTTGGCACAACTCGATTACAGCTATGTCATCACTCAATTCCAGATACGTCATAACTCAATTGCAGGTGCCATCACTCAATACAAGCTAATTTTTAAAACTCCCTGCATCAAAAATTTGACATCAAATTATACATGCAATGGCTCCAGATATACCGGTAGAAGGGAACTTCACTTATAAATACAGTGCAGTAACAAGGGCAATCCTTATATTAACAATGTTATATTGAAATGTTTATACTGAAAATTTTAACTGAATATTCTCATGAAAGAATAGCAATAGCATTAAAAAACTTGCCTCATTAGCTTAAAACTGGACCATAGTCATGAAATACATTTAGACACTGATTATACACAACAAGGTTCCCATGTCTTGAAAAATTTTAACTAGAAAACTTTAATGCTTAATGATGACTCACTGTATTAAGGTTATATAAGGCAATACAAGTCTGCGCATCTAGTCAAATATATGCAAATTAGTAATTCAGTAAAAGTATAACTGAAAGTTTCATTTTTGACTTCTTACCAACATGCTGTTAATTGGGTCACGTGATCATTCTTTTTAGCAAAATTTAACAAAAAAGAAAGGTACTTTCTAAATTGGTAACAAAACTACAGCATAAATTACATGACTCATCGTGTTCATTTTAAGCATCATGAAAGTCTTATTTCTTAATAGCCCTTCATGCAAAAGTAGAATATTTGCAAAATCCTTAAAGCATTTTAGATAATGTTGCATAAAGGGGAACAACTGAAAGTTTCTCATGAATATAATCAGCTACTTCTGAGATATTATGTTCCAAAGTTAGCAAAATTTGGAATTTTTCTAAGGGCTTGCATAACTAATAATAAATGAAAAAATAATACAAAGCAATATCTATAAACAAACCGTGACACTCAATGTCCACCAATATGAGCAAAGTGTGTTTTAACTGATTCAAATAAGCATCAATGTGCACAAGGTATTTTAGCAAAATTTGTGAGATGAAGATGTCGAGGCAGGATGAAACTGAAATAAAACATAACTAAGAAAGCACTCTGATGGAGCAGCGGCCTTCACAGAAATCGACTGAAAAGGAGTACGATGATGAAGCCGGATATACTATATACAACAACACCCACAACTCACAACAATTTTGAAGACAAGTTCACCAGTGACGTTGTTAACAACACTGACACCAACATCAACGAAGATGCCAGTGCAGCTTCCAACACTGATAACAATGCTACGCACAGCAATTATTTTTTATTAGCAAACTTACGGATTCAATAAAATCTTGTCAAGTCCGCTTTCACGTCCAGTGTCTTCCACCTTTAGGTTTGCGATCCAATCGTTCAAATCATACTCTTACCACTACCTGCAAGTTCTTACCATGTTTTATCTCATTTTTTTCTTGTTCACTTTCTCAGTCACAGTAGAGGTATCCCTTGCTGTTGTGATGGCAGAAATTGTCCATTATGCTGCAAACCCTATCACAACTTGTGCAGTCATCATTTAACGAATGTGGCTGCTAAAAGGCATTGATTGAACACAATAAAAATGCAATCAGTAGAATTCAAACTGCGTTTGATTGACAATGTTTTAGACTTTTTGGGACATCCGATTAAATATATCTCATCGATTCATGAAAGGAAAACCACGACAACACAAGACAAGCCCATTGATTGGTCTAGTTACCTCTAAAACATATGAAGCAGTGCCAGTGTCTGCAGCTGACATTTCTCAATA
Organism: Phoronis australis; assembly: GCA_002633005.1. Classification (NCBI taxonomy): domain Eukaryota; kingdom Metazoa; phylum Phoronida; family Phoronidae; genus Phoronis; species Phoronis australis. The sequence continues at coordinate 58,525 of NMRA01000234.1, read as the reverse complement.
ATTATAAAGCTGCACTTTTGTCTTGTTTGGTTGGCTAAAATGAAATCGAATACCGTAGGCGTTATACTCCATTTCTTACCACAATAGAATTCCATGTCTCGATCAACTTAAGCAGCACGCAATGCGTGTATTTTTTGCACTACTTTCGATTTTGTAACCCCAATAAACCTTGCAGCATTTTCTTGTGCCACTTTTGAATTGATGTTCTCCTCCGAAAATGCAAAGGCGCAGTTGCCTCCTTAACAGTAACTTCTTGGCTGAATTTCTTGAAAATGCATCCAGGATGAACTCCGAAATATAGAGGCAAATGCGAAAAAAATGCCATTAAGGGTCACACCTGTATTCAGATCAGTCCCAAATTTATCATTGTTATTGAGCTCCATAGAAACACGTCTGCCAAATTTCACAAAGCTCATTCAAAGGATTGTGGACATTTGGATATGAACCTAAATAAACAAAATCACCACTAGAGGGTGACACAGATAGAACCTTCAGACTATAGCTCTTATGATTTTTGGACGATCGAACATCTGGACTTTTGAACTTTTGGAGTACAGAGACGCATCCAAATACAAATACGTAGGCACATAAAAATCCACCTAGAGACAACAAACATGCAAAGGCAAAGGGAATTTCCACTAGGGGGACCCATGGTAGTCATCCGTCATCACAGACATTGGGAACACATCTGCCAAATCTTTACTAAAATGCTGCGTGGGGTTTAGGGAATTAACAGCAGCAATGCTGCATGTGTGATGTCCCCACAAAGACAACAGCAATATGCACCCAAATAAAATATGTAGCTGCCCAAAATCGATCAAGGAACTTTGAAGATACAAAAATAACGTAAAAACCTAAAATTGCACAGCAGTAGGTAGATAAGTCCGAAACATTCGTCTTCTGTCGTCAACAATTAGGAACGCACCTGTTCAATCTCATTAGAGTCCTGCAAGGGGATTATGAGATTCAATAGCGGATGCTGGACGCCAAAACATAGTTGACTGCAACATGCAACCACATAAGTGGGCACATCATAATCCTTTTCAAAAAACAACAACAATATTATTACATTAATCCAAATTATATTTCTGAATAACAAATGACCAAGATTCTCAGTACATTAATGAAGAATGTATTTAGGAACCAAAATGCATGTATATGATTTGTTGAAGGTTAAACTAAATCTGTATAATTTATGATTGCAGAAGTTACATACATGACATTTATCTGTAATACGAACATCAATACCAGCATTTTTGACACGGCTAACAGTGTCAAACTGGTGATAATAGAAATTCTAATACGCAAAACAGTTTAGTAAACAATGCAATTAACACTTAAAGCACCACATGAGAATAGAATTAGTAAAGTCAAAATTGCAAAGTTCAAATTGGAATAAATCTTTTTTATGAAGGTAATCAACTGACTGCCATGGGTCCTTCCGGACATTGTGCAATATTAAGAAGTTAATGTGTTGAAAAAGATTCATTAATACTCTATTCCAGATAATCCATGAATTTAATACAAAAAGTCCATATTTACTCACAATGAGAAACCATGAAACAGCATTTTTGGCATGCATGAACATGAAACTCTTTTTTCATTCTATGAAATGGGATTTCAGTGGCAGATTTACGTTTTCAGTAAGGGGGCGTTTGTGATTCGCGCGAATCCGAGACACATAGTGCCGAGCAGATGGAAGGTCGGGAGGGGGTTTCCCACCTCCCGTGTAAGATTTGTTTGGCTTTTAGTAGCTTATTTTGTTTTCCTGGTGACATTTTTGATCCGGTCTCAAGGGGGGTTTTAAGCCCCTGAACCCCCCTCCCCCGTAGATCTGCCTCTGGATTTGAAGCCCACTGTGAATGTGACTACATTTTAGACTGTCATAACCGGGATTCTAAGTCAGCCAAAACAAAATAAAAACAACACTATCTGTAGCAGCACTTATTAATTTAGTAATTTCTTTTATCACAACTAAATCTGAAATGTGCATTATATTAACTGTCATATAAAAAAATAGTAAGAAGCACTGATTACAAAATGTCATATTGCTGTTATATTCGAGAAAAGACACTGTTCCATTCTCAACTTTCTAAATCCATGTAACTGCAATGAAATTACAATCTCAAGCGACATCATTCTCCACCAGCATATGTGGGATTTGTATGTGCTGCATACGTGATGTTGGCCCTGCGTTTCCTCGTTGCCTGCTTTCGCATGCAACAGATGATGACTACAATGACCACAATAAGCAAGACAACAACAGGGATAGTGATGCCAATGACAAGGTTGACGGTGTCAGACAAACCACCAGAAGTTGTGGTTGTCATCTCGGGGACTGTCGTGGTTGGTGCTGACGGAGTTGTAGGTGCAGTGACATCAGCGGTAGTCACCACTATAGATGGAGAGACTTCTTCTGAAACAGTAGGTCGTGACGGAACTTCTGTTGGTGGCACTGACGTTCCAGGTGTAGTTGGCAATTGTGTAGTGGTGCCGTACGATTTGGACACCAGAACAATTAATCCTGCTTTGGTCTGGCAAGGATAGACAGCAGAGTCCTTTGCTACAACCATAAGCAGGTATCTGCCGGAGACGAGAGGTTCAACAACAGTCATGACATCACCAGAACCGTTGATAGAAAAATATGGGCTTGGACTTCCTGTATCTGACAGCAGGTCATAGACTACTAATGAATTGTTGCCAGAATCCTTATCAACTGCATGGAATGAGTATATCTTGGTATCCACAGGTGTGTCATCAGGTAACTCAAGTGGATCAGTTGGCACGTGAGTAAACTTAGGACAGTTGTCATTATCATCCAGGCCCATGATGGTTACAGTAGTCGAAGCACTGAGTCTTGGGAAACCGTGGTCATACACCTTCACAAGCAATGACAGACGCCTCTCTTCAATATAATCAAAGTCAATGGCAGACGAAGTAGAAATTTGTCCCTGGTTGGTAATGGAAAATTTGTCAGTGTGAGACATAAGACTAAAGCCCAGTAAAGTATTCTTTCCACTAGAATCATTGTCGGTTGCACTTATGTTCACCACAAAACTCCCCGTTTTGACATTGTCAGGTAGTGTTACAACAGGTACTGCTTGTATAGCAGGTGTATACTTGTTTGGTCCAATATCCTCATTACATGCTGGCCCATCGTATGTCCCGAAGCAGTCACAGACATCAGGCGCAATACATTGACCCCGACCACTACAGTCGTTAACTTGACTGCAGCTAGCTTGGTTACACGTAGACCCACTCCACCCCTGGCTACAGTTGCAAAGGTTCATGGATTGACAGAAGCCATGTCCTGCAAACAATGTGGAACCTGTTCAATCCGTCAATTACTATGGCTATATAAAGCCCCTTTTTCGGGGTAAGATCGCACTGACAGGCCTAAGGCAATTCATATGGTATAAAGCAGATACGATCATAATAAAGGGGACCACATGCATGCCTCAAGTCTTCTGATATCTGAACTTTTTGATAATAATTAAACCCAACTATCAATGCTGCTTACTCAAGCTTGAATGATATTATTCAAGCTTTTTGGGCTTACTTAATTCAGGGTTCCACACAAACCTGATCATTAAGTTGCTAGCACATTTTTGAGTGAACTGCATGAGCTATATTGTAATGCACAAATGAGTCACTGAGATAAGCTTATTTTTATTACCTTTTGGTAAGAAATGAGTTTTGCATGGAGATACAATTCTCTAATTAAAAATTGTAGCTTGAATTATGTTACTGATCAGCTATTGTTTTCAAAACTGCACAGTAATGGTTACCAATTTCGACCAAGGTATTCAAGCTAATTGGAACTGAACGGTGAAAAAGGTGACTGGCCCAACAAGCTTTTTCAATTTTTTTTGTCACCACAGCACTACCCACGTTAGTAAACCTAAAGAGTCCAGAAAGTCCACAATTATCCATCCCTATGTTCACATTTACATTAAAGGAGAATGCCACCGGATTTAATTAGTCTTTTTTGCCGTCTTAATCGGTCTATATCCACATCGCCTTGCATGCGGTCGACCTTACCTTGCCGAGAGGTGTCGCGTTAACCTGTGAAGAAGGTGAGAAACGACGCAGCAACGTCAGTGGTTCATTTGCAGAGTTAATGCCGCTATGCTGCGGTGCATCGTTCCCGCTTGTACAAACTATGCAACTGCGAGGAAAGCAGGTATATCGTTTTTTCGACTTCCTCGAGAGCCCGAAATGCTTAGGAAGTAGCTCGCGGTAGTGAAGAATTAAAAGTACGCTGTAAATAGCAAGTATGAGGCCGTGAAACATCTCCGTGTCTGTGGCCTGCAGTCGTCGCGGAACAGTGCCTGACGAATGCCGGCTTACCAAATAACTATCCATACGTTCTGTTGTCTGAGATTGTTCATGGCACCTCTCTAGTATTACTTCATCACTGTATTCCTGTTCGAACTGATAGTCTGTGAAACTTAACGATCCACCTGCAAAGTCTTCGTTGGGATGAGCTCGTCTAAGGGTGGGATTGCGAGTTGCCGTGTTGACGTTTAGTACTGAGCGTTCTGTTTCAAAATGAATCATTCTGAGTCTCCCTTATACCAATACTTATATGAAACTGAAACAAAGTCTGTCTCATTAGATACAATTTGGAACGCCTTTGGAGTGTTCGTGAGTGCAAATGATTTGAGAAGCCAGCAATGAATAAATCACTGCGTTAACGGCTTTATGTGTAATAAAACTAATTGACGGGACACTGAGGCCGTGCCGAGCTCATGCTAATTCAGTGTTTGCTGACAGAAACTGTTGTGAAACAACTCGATTTCTATCCCGACGGACAGGTGTTAGGGGAATCTTTATCTACATTATTTTACATTATTCAAATAATGATTGTCAATGTACCCGTGACGGTTCTGTGGCCAAAGCGGAACCTGACTTCGCGACCCCCGACGAGTAAGTAGATTTGCAGTTTCGTGGCTAATTCACCAACTAATCACGTGCACTTTACTGCTTTGGCTCACTAGTATTTCTTGACTGGAAGTTTAGTTTCCAACTCTGGATGATTTATGTCCGTGATGTCTGACGGATCGGTTTCCGAGCCACTGGCCGGGATAACGAGTCAGTCCCGCCGGCCGCGACCGGGCCTGATCGGACTCTGAGCCACTGGCCAGGACAACAATCGTTTCGTGTGTTTAGAACTCAAAAAATAACAAGTCTAAACAACACAGATCTAGGTTCTCCTGTCTGTATCTCAAGGAAAATGCTTAGAATTTATCTCCGAACAGACCCCAAACTCCTGCTACGGACCTTATTAGCCTGCCGAACTTTGTAGGTTACGGTGTGTCCAAACACCAATAAATCCGTAACAGCGAAATAAAACAACACGTTTTTATAAGAACTCTGTGTATTTTTAAGGGTTTTACATTGAAGTTTGACGATTTATTGGTGTTAAACGATTAATTCAAGCAATAAGCTAAAACCAGTAACCCGTGTTGTGAACTGCTGAACAGACTGCGTGTGAAACCAATTACGTCATTGGATAATTTCAACACCTCCGTCTGCCGTCAGGTAACGCAACTGTACGTGCCCTTATGGAGTAGAATTACTCGATCTAAATTGATACAAATTAGGTTGTTTTTTGGGTGGCATGCTTCTTTAAGTGTGCCACTGTTTGAGAGTGTGGTAGTTATTACCAAGAAATTTTGTCCAAGTTGCCAGTTACGAAAACTCTCGTTAGGCTTCAACGCCAGACGACAGCGCTTTCTAAATCAAGGCTAAATCCAGAAATCACTGTAGTCCATTGTTAAATATTCACATGGTCTTTGTGTGGCATCAAGAGTTCAAATAGTTACTAAAACCATTCATCAACAGGTATCCGAGAACTGAAAACTAACACACCTATTTTTACTAATTTTTTATCGTATTTCTTCAGAGAAATGAAACTAACTTTAACTTTTTACGAGGAATTCAATTTAAGAAGACAAATAATTTGAATAACTATCAGTTTTAGTCCAAAACATGTCAATTAATTCTAGCCAGTGTTTGCCATGAAACCACAGTTACTGCAGTAAATGCTCTTCTGCTGATGCAGGCTTCCAGACAGCGGGATATGTACAAATTTATTGACGAAGTATATAAGGCACTCTAGGAAACGAGTAGACCAAAATTTTTAACCTGTTCCTGGTCACCAATTTGTTTAAATTCAAGGCTTTTTGTTTGAATGACACTAGTATGCTGATAACCTGTCTGGTAACAGCTTTGTTGCTCTTTTCATATTAGCTCTTAACTGTGGTACGAGGTCATGACTTGACTTCAAGGTCATTATAATTTTTCAGTCAAATTACAATTATAAATAAAATGTCTTGCACAAGCACAGCCACACAGGTGCTGATCAGTGCTAGGTAATCACGTCTTCGTCTTCAGTATATCGTGAATTTCACAGGTCACTAAGGGTACCTCAACTTGAGGACAGTCGAGCTCAGAGCTTGGGTGTAAAGCTGTAACTCTGTTGCATCATGATTATGACCGTGTTTACAATATGTTATTGTGGCAGTAATAGAAATGAGGTTAGAAGTACTCTACACTTGAATCGAGGCTCTCGTAACATTTGTCAGAAAAACTAGCAATTATAAGGCTTGATCAAATATTGTCAAATTTAGCAAATACAAGTTACAATCTTTTATTAAATGTCCAACAAGTTATGTAACCAATCAGTCATACTTTAAAAATAAGAAAATGTTGCAAAGATTTTACCCAAGCAGAAGTTGAGTTGCCTCGCAGGACAGCTGGGCCTCCATGTCTTTTACAAAAACATGAAATTTAATGACAAAAAACAACAGTTTGATGCAACGGCCTCTAAACAGCTAATACAAGTAGGACATCATGAAACAGCAAAGAAATCACCTAAGTTGTGGATAAAATGGTGCCTCCTTACCTGAGCAGTAGTTGAGTGCCTCGCAGGAGAATTCGCTGCATGTCGTCCCCTTATAGCCAGGATGACATGTACAGACATCGGGCTGGTCACACTGTCCATTACCAGAACAGTTGTTGACAGAAGAACAGTCTGTCACAGAACAGTTAGCACCGGAATAGCCAAGGTCACAGCTGAGGAAGAATAATAGTATTCATTAATGAGTGAATTAAACTGTTAAAAGCCACTTTTACATGAGAGACAGTTGTCACCTTGTCAGTTGTCACAGCGCGACTCGCATTTACATGACATTAGATTGCAAACTGGATCAGCACAGGAAGACTGTCTGCACATGCTCGCATAAACGATAGCGAATGACCAAATCTCGTGGAATGCTAACTGTTCACCCAAATACACGCTATTGTGCAAGTGCATTGAAAGATGATCCCTTCCCGCCCTGCCCCAGTTGTGTTTTGACGTGCAGTTGAGACTGGAGCAACTGATTGAGTGCAACTGATGCTCTATCAGTGTCAAAAACTGGCTGCCGCAGTGTCACTTGCTCCGTGTCAGTCGTGTTTACACATACACACTTGCACCCGATCAGCTGTTCTATGTTAGCTGCGCAGAGTCAGCTGTCTCTCGTATAAATGTGGCCAGAGTTCCTTGACCAATATCAACTCTCAGGCCATAACACAACACTGAACTTACACGTCAGGCATTTCCATTTTCACAAAATAAATAGCAACTCTGAACAAAGTAGCTGTATGTCAGTTAGTGCTCCATTAATCTTTTTAGAGGTGACTCATTAATGCTGGGTACAAGCAAAAGACAGGCAACAACTAATTAATAACCAGATGATAGGAATTGAAAAATAGAACAAACTTAAGATACTATTTGCAATCTAAATCAAATTATTTTAACAGCAAACCACTGACAATTAAATTTTCCGACACGAGTACAACATTTCCGACATAAGAAAGTTACAATTATTACAACTGTCTCGTCTCAAAGAGTAATTAGTAACATGTTCTAACGACCAGGAAAGCAACTATAAAACAACATATAACTGGCATGTAATTATGCCCCCACCAGCTTCACATACACAAGATTCCACAATTAAGCACTACATTAATTTCTCAACTATATTAGGCAAACATTACCCAGTAATCAACCAACATTTTTGTTAGTGCAATGCAACATACATATGCTTCAGATTATTTTGTTGACCAATGATAAGCATTTGAGTAGTGAATCTACAGAAGTCAACTAGAGGTTGTACCTTGTTCAGATACAATTCTGGGTTAAGATGAAATTTCCATTGAATGTTTGTCACAGTGGTCATCCACTTTAATATAATCGTGACAAGTGTAGCCTGAAGCATTAATATGTGACCACAGCTGCCCCGCAAACAATATGCTCAGTTCTCGTGGGTGTTCATTAGAATCGCAACAAGAGGAACGCGGAGCATTGAAGTGCGCCCACAAATGCACCACAAACAGTGTGCTTCAAGGGCTGCTTATTTGCACCATAAAAAGGATACTAGATGGAGCAAAAACCGTGCCATTGTTTCCCTAGTAGAGAGCTATTTTAACAAGTTTCATAAAAACCTGCCAAGGAAGTAACACTAGTGAGTAGCAATAATCTTTATTTAAAAGTCGGTGAGGTTTAACAATGGACCTACAGTGAAACAAATGAAAATGGAAAAATGAAATTGCCACTAGGGGACACAGTATTCGTCAGATTAGCCTGAAAGTCGTCGCCGAGCTATTGTTAGCTTTATATTGTGTCGGTCACTTGTATTCATGTCACTTTCTATTGTTCCATGGATTTTAAAAGCACACCAAAGGGAAAGGACTTGGCATAAAAATGTCTCTCTGAGATAATCAGGCATCTGTACTTTTGCAAAAGAGATAGCATGATACATGCGCGCACACGCAGAGAAATATGGTGACTAAATTACATTAATTCAAATTGGATAAATTGCCACTTGAAACATTTGGTTTCCCTGTTCACTACTAACTTGTAACAATTTCAATTCAAAAAAATTAAATACAGCCCAGAAAAAGTTGGTAGCAACCAACAAAATCCATACAACATGAAAAAGACCTTGTGAAAATTAAGGTGGATATGAAGCTTCATCAACCACATTTTTGGTCATCAAATGAAGGCGACCTGCTCAAATACCTTAATGCTACCCTTTCGTACTCCAGGAACGCAGTTGCATTTTCACCTAACGGCCAAACCAGAGCAGTACACCACAGTATCAAAAGCCCCATACAGCGTCCATATGTTAATTTCTACAGTAAATAGTTTTAATAGTTTTGGTATAATATTGCATGTAGAATTTTTTATTAAAGTTCAATTACGATCATAACTTTAGCCCAGCTACAATGCTCACACATGTCCACGTTCAGATATATCGATTGACTGGATGTTCATATAACCAGCATAGAAGACACATCCTAAAGCTGTTGCTGCACACTCAACCTCTGCCAGAGCGCAGTTTTACTAGAAAATTCTTGATGTGGTCGGTCTTTCCAAAAAAGGGAACACGTTTTAAACAGGAAAGAGCAGAAATAAAGAAAGGTGAGGATGCTATCCAGCAGACCATAACAGCCAGAATTTCACAAACTAATTCACTTTTGCGGATGTGGAAAAGCTGTATTCTTTCGTTTCTGGAGCTACTTAACCAGTGGACGTAGAAAAAGATGTCCTCAGAGACGATGTTGTGGGTAAAGCTGCAGACACAATTCATAGCATGCTTGCAGGACAGTGAAACGGACAGTTTTTTTTCAACCTATAAGTTGGAATAAGCTCAAGACTACGGATTCATCCAACAAGAAAGTCGCTCTTACGTCTTAAGGTCAAGGAAATGTAGATGAGCTGATATGAATAAATGTATTAAGAGACATCTTTACATTTAAATTTTCACAACCAAGAAGAAACTGACACAAGAAAACCTCTAGTATGCTGTCTCACTTGGGTACAGAAACGCTGACGTCAGGACCACTGACAATGTCTTTCTCATTCAGCAGCATCATGCTCACGCGATAAAGCTGTATAGATACATGGTCTGGTGAACATCAACGACTACTGAATCGCTCCAACCTGGCAAAATTCTTGGGAAAAGACTGTGAAGCTCTAATTGGGTTTTATTTATACACTGAAGAAGATTGCACCAGTGCGTTTATATAAAAGGAAAGGTTGACACCCATAAGGATCTAGAAAATAATCCGAAATTTCACCATGCATTCAGGCAACTTGGCTTTCACTGGGATGCAAGTTCTGAAGTTTTGAAAGAGTTGGAAGAGTTCACACCTGTCTCATGTACGGTCAAAGTCGTGAGTCATCGATAGATGCTACACACGCCAAGATGTTGTGCAAAATGGTTGGTGAAGATGATATTCTCACTTACAAGTCCAAGACTGACGTTACTCGACTTCCCCCCGTGCCTGTCTGCACTGCAACCTCACATACAACAAATAAATTACCATGTTGCTTTGTACAAGTGCACTTGTGAACCTATAACTGAACAACCAAAACCTTATGACGAAGGAGAAGGGAGGATCGATGCGAATTGGCGAAGGAGTGTTAGAACCTGTGTGGTCGTGAGTTCCTATCTTACGAAATGCACAGACTGATCTCTTGCCCACTGATGTTTGCGAACTGGATGGAGAAGAGGACAATGACGAGTTGTATGGAACTTTCATGGAGCGATGGAACATCTAAGCAGTGACCATACGCGCAACCAGCCTTCAACATGGGGGGGCTCGAATTCCTAACGTTGTGGACCTTTTGGTAACAAAATAGCCGGCGGACTAAAAAAAATAAAAAATAAACGGGCGCACCACTGCGAATTGTGCGTTTGTGCTTGTTTAATGGACTTTTGTCTCATTTTCTCGGACTTTTTGTTTCTCACACGTGGACCTTTTTGCCCACTTCGTCAAATGGGGGGGATTGTTCGAGCCCCCCCTGGGTGCGCGCATGGTGACATCAGCACCCAACGATTGCCCACATTTCTGCAATCATTTACTGTCTCTATTCATTTGGCTTATGCACAATTCCAGTGTGGTATTGATTGTAAGTAACCATATAACACAAATCAGATGACCTTCAAAACATCAGGGTTTGACACTTGATTTGTTCAATTATAGGAAAAAGAAAGTAAGATTTGTCACATAACGAAAAGTGGTACTAATTTCCATAAAACACATGTGGGACATTTTTTCGGCTTGTTAATGTATTTTTCTTTGTAAAAATGCATTTTAGAAGTTGAAGTCCAGGGGTGCACAGGGGGAGATATTTTTCGACTCAACTAATGAAAAGAATCCTATGTTGACACCCAAACCAGTAGAGATTGGGCAACTCAACTGGTTTGCGCACAACAGAATTTGCCAAAGACACCAGATGTTCTTCCGTTCAGTTAAATTGCCTCAGGCTACTGATGTTACTGTTCTCTAGATAATGAGACCATCATCAACATATTAGGGGCAACAATAGTATTTTTAAATTTTCACTTTGAATAGTTTGTGAAAACATACAAGTCATGATTAAGTCTTTGAATTTTGAAAATTGGGCAAGGAATGTGACTTTTACAACCTAAAACGTATGTTCAATGTTATGATAAATAGGCTCCTTATTAATTTGCTAGGGGTGCAACAAAATTGGGCCACTAGGCGGAGTTGGATTTTGAGGTATCAAGTCAAGTGTCGTTTACAATTCTTGGCATGACCAAAGCTTCATTTCCATTCGTTAGAACAAAGCTTAGTCAACCATGACATCATCTGGTCATAAACATTGGCTAACGACAGGAACTCTTTGATTATTTAATAATTATGAGTATCCACCCATGGTGCAACTATAGGTTTATGAAAAATGTTCCTCAAGAATCGCTAAAGCTCAATTTGAATAAAAAATAATTTAGCAATATTTAGGTTCACTCCAATCTATTAAGACACGTTATCAAACGACAATAACTTTGTATCATTTGCCGATTTTGGCAACATGATATCGAAAAATCAGACAATTTGCCATTTTGTACCATACAGACAATTTGCACTTGCTTAACCAGTTTACTTGTCATAATAGGTTAGTTTCAGCCCCTGAACCAGTAAGCTCAGCAGTGGAATTCCAGGTGAGTTGTTGTAACCAATAGGGCTGTCCCAGATTACACAGCGACACTCGAATCTCGCTGTATTTACCCACAATGCCTTAAACGTATGTCGGGCACATTTGTTGCCTCATTTTGTGCTTCTGGAATGTCACGTTATTTGCTGTTGTCTGATTCGTTACAAAATTTTCTCGATTGCATTACTCAATACGTCCTTCCAAATGCCACTGAAGTATTAGTGCGGTGCTGTGGGCTGCAACACTGATGTTAGAGAATTTGATAAACTGGACAAACACCCATGGATGCGTGATAAGAAATTCTTTGCCTACCCAACATCAAGATACACAAAAATGTGTTTGATTAACAAAACGTCAGGTCATGTGCTTTCCTGTCTCTGGAACAAAGGCAAGTTCTATTGTTGAGTAATCCGGAACGACCCTATTCAAAACTGCAGCTAATATCAGTGACTTTGGTAATGCGAAAAAATTTGTCATTGACACCACAATGCACTCGGCACTTACCATGAGGGAACTTGGTCTGGTGAAAATTCTCCATCAGTCAACTATCAGAGGTCCAAAGATTCTACAGAGTGCACATTAGCCCATTCCATGAATTCAGTGGTCTACATGGGGCTCTTGGAAATCCCTCAAAGATACCCGCCACTTGTGGCACAAAGTGAAGGCCGGTTAGCTACTAATAATAATACTCTAAAATACACAGTTTCTCTATTTTACAACATGTTAAACTTTTTTGATTCAATCAAAGCTTGACTTTTTCTGATTTCTAAAACTTTGTTGCATTGGGGTCTTGTTAAGCACAAAATTTAGACAAGTTACTAAAGTAAAGGATTATGGAAATTTATTAATTCACTTCCAAATGACAAGGAATATGTAAACACCGTTCAAAATAACTAATGTTAAAAAGCAATATGCAATTAGAGTATACTGTTTAGACAGTGAGATTCAGTTTGTTATACATGATCAACCATTTTAGGATATGCTACAGATGGAAATAAGAAAAAATAAAGAAAAACGGATAGTCAAAAGAGTGAATACAAAAAAAAGAAATAGAGAATTTAGAACAAGGTGTTGATGATAAAACTTTTGAAGATTTAAAAAAAGAGATATGGTCACAGAAATTAAAAGGGCATTTCGTCAGATCCAGGCAAAATGTATACAGGAAGAGCAACGCCCAACAAAGTATTTTTGTAGTTTAGCATCGAGACATTTTTATAACAATATTATGTATGAAATAGCATTGGAAAGTGTATAACTAATTATAGATCAAGAAAATATACTCGAGGTGGCCACGAATTTTTATGAAAAACTTTACTCTAATAATTTTTCGTGAAAAAGAGAAACAGAAAACCTTATTGTTTCAAATAAGCTTCAGGATAATTTTGCGCAGGACCTTGAGGGACACATAAAATAAATTATGAAGAATTGTGTCAGTATTGAAAAATTCAAAAAATGAAAAGACCCGTGTCAGATGATTTCACAAATGATTTTCTTCAATTTTTAGTAGAAAGATTTAGACTATTTTGTTTTAAGACATAAAAATGAAAGTTATGAAAAAATCAAAATGTAAAACACGCAAAAAACGGGCATTGCAACTTTAATTCCAAAGCCAGATAAGGCCAAAACATTCATAAAAATGGTGACCAATAACTTTGCTCAACAGTGTTCACAAGGTCGGATCCGGATGTATTGCCAGACAAATGAAAAAGGTACATGGATATTTTATTTCCCCGGATCAGACGGGATTTGTAAAAGGGATGTAAATTTCAGTAAAAAATGGTATACCGGGGCTGTTGTCGGTTACAAAGATAAATTTTTTGTATAATTGTCCACTGTCATACATTGTCCAAAGCAGTATTTTGTCCAGAAGTTTTACTCTGCACAGGGGCTGTGGACAAGGTGATCCTCTTTCTCCATATGTTTTCATTTTATATGTTGAAATATTAGTTATGATGGCAAAACAAGATAGAACAGTCAATTAAAGGCATTCAAATAGGAAATGATGAATTTATACTTACTCAGTATGCTGATGAGACAGAACTTTTTTCTTAGATGGTTCTCGGCGTAGCTTGGAAGCCACTACGGAAGTTCTGAGTAAATAATTATGCAGAAATGTCTGGTTTGAGAATTAATCATTCCAAAGAATATGTTATTTGGATGGACAGCAAAAAATTTTTAAGGATGTTTTCCATTATGCAATATGGAAGTTAGAATGGGGGGTTTCATTGAAACATGTCAGTCAGTACTTTATACATCATTCAGAAACAACCATCACAAAAATATTGAAAAGCCTTATCTCCTGGACCTGGGAACAGAGCAAATTGAAAACTGGCATGTACCCACTAGTAATGCTCCACATCAAAATAATGAGACATCGAGCAAACGACTGGATGGTAGGACAACCAGTTCAAGTTGCCACAAGGGAAGCTGTAGAATTTGAAATTGCCTGGAAACCAAATAGTTCTGGTGCAATGCCATCCTTTTTCTCTGTGTAAATTTCATTAAAAAATCCGTAAATTGGTTCTTTGGCAATTACACTGAAATGCTCTTCTCTAACAAGAGCAACGCGGAGCGTTGAAATGCGCCCACAATTGCACCGCATACGGTATCCTTCTAGGGTTGTTTATTGGTACCATAAAGTGGCCAGTAGAGGGCATACTNGATGACGGCATAATGCGTCCACATATAAATATGTGGGCGCATAAAAAGTACTGAAAAACCCGTCAAGACCAAAATGGGCACTAGAGGGCGCAGCAATGGTTTAATTCGATAAAAATTGACTCATACTGGCACACTTTTGTCACATATCTCCGAGTCATGTTTCATTGAAATCAGTCCATCAGTTCTCTATACATCATCTGCAGAGGTAGACTGAAAAGTAGCCTAGTGAAATTAAAGATCCTTGTGCCACGTTTCATCAATACCTGACCTGTGGTTTATGAGATATTGAGAACACAACTGGAAAACAGGATGACCTGACAAAATGTCCACTCAGATCTGCTGCTATAGTCCAACTTGCTCGAAAATCAACTGATGCTGGCACAATGCTGTCACATACACCTTTGTATCAGACACTATCCAGAAACACTCTTCCTCCGAAAACAAATGGCCACTACGGAATGCCTTAGTGGTGCCAAAGCATTGACATCACATACCTGTGTTAACTTTCACTGAAATGCACCAATCGGTCGTTTAGATATCATTCGGAAACACTCTTCTCCAAAAACACAACTGGACAGGATGACAAGTTCATGCAAAATATATGCATATGGACACACAAAGTTACCTTCTGCAAGTGAACAAAATGGCCGTGTATTAACCAGTGTCGGATACAGTCGGGATATTTGCATCATGTCAAGATCACTAATATTTAAGCCTCAAGATTCATGGATTTTTTGGATTGAAAGATCATAGTAAAGAGGCTATAACAAAATTATGAAACTTGTCACTAATTGCTCCAAAAGGCAACACCACGGTCATAACTATATGCACTTGATGACAACTCTACACAGACCGTGTCATCAATGACTCCAACACACAAGACCATCGAACAATTTTCACATCATCACTTACCGCCAAAGATGACATCAGATAAAAGTGGGTCGGTATGGCCCACATGTGGTTATACTTTACTTGCTTCTCTTTCGAGTTTTAAAGCACTAAATACTACCAAGATTGTTATTATCAAATATCCCACATTTGTATCATACAATTGCATGTGTCAGATTAGTAACATTTATCACTCATTTTGTACCAGTGCCATGCTTCAGGCCACAACAGTCTTATGTATATGGCAGACAATAGAAAGTCATCCAAAAATAAAATAAATAAGTCAAATATTTTATTTCTGGAGTAAACAATACAATGTGAACTAATATAACAAACAAAACTAAGAGGCAAAAGTTAAATCCTTTGCTCAATACATGACTGACATGTAATCCATTGAAAGAAAAACTCATCCTACACATGTACACTGTATAGATCAACAAAATATCGCCCATATGGTTGACTTCAGAGACTACACACAAACAAACCATGACTACAGATATGTGAATGGCAAACAATGCCATCACAGCACATGGAATGAGACAGTTTGAAACATTCCTTCCCACAAAACAATCTACTTTGATACAGGGCAAATCATGGCAGAAGTTGATGTACAGTAAAAATCGTATTTGAGGAATGTGTTTAAGTCAAAATCTGAGATTTTAACATAATGGCATACAACTGAAAAAACCCTATGTTAAAACAATGGCACAGATTAAATGTCAAAAAACGACTACAAGAAGTTACAAACTATTTTATCATATCAAGATATATCAATAACAACAACCCATACCCAATAACTATGATAATTTCTTCATAATATTCTTTCTCATTATTGTCTATCACTGAGAAGCAATTTCCATTAAAAGGAAATTTATAAATCATGTCTTAATACCTTAAAATTAGAAGCACCTAATATAAAAAGCACTGATTTTATCAATTTATAGCTCAGGTAATTTAGAAAAAATCTAAATGCATGATACAGAAGTTATGCCTCATACAGTCCCCTAAATATAACTGGCCCTATGAGCATAGGTGGGATTCCTATACGTTGCATAAGGAAAATGGGGCCTGCTTTTTCTTACTGTGTTCTTCTTAATGCAAAAGGCAATGGCTACAATGAAGATGATAAGCAAGAGCACTAGTGGGATGGTACTACTAATGATGATCTTCACAGCATCGCTCACACCACCAGAAGCTGTAGGGGTCGTCTTGGTGAGAGTTGAAGTCTCTACGTATGTTGTCATGGCTGTATCGGTGACTTTAGATGTAGCCTTTACTGTTGATTCTGAAGGTTCCATAGTCGATTGGTAGAATTTTACACTAGAATGTGCTGTTGGCTCTGTTGATGCCATGCGAGTTACTGTTTTTGTGTCGGTTCGTTCTGTGATCTCAGTTGCAGTCTTCGTTATTGGCTCTGAAGTATCCACCAATGGTTCTGAGGTCTCCATACTTGACTGCTGCGTAAACTCTGTTGGTGCCATTGATGTGACATGAGCTGTTGTTACTGTGTCAACAGTTGATGTTGAAGAATCATATGTCGTCTCCATTGTTGATTCTGAAGTGTCCAACATTGATTCTGAAGTTTGAAAAGTAGATTGGTAGGCTGATGTACTAGACAGCGAGGTAAATTCTGTTGGTGCCATTGATGTCACACGAGCTGTTGTTACTGTGTCAACAGTTGATGTTGAAGAATCATATGTCGTCTCCATTGTTGATTCTGAAGTGTCCAACATTGATTCTGAAGTTTGAAAAGTAGATTGATAGACTTCTGTACTAGACAGAGAGGTAAATTCTGTTGGTGCCACTGATGTCATGCGACCAGTTGTTGCTGTATCAATGAGTGATGTTGGTTCTGAAGTGTATACTGTTGATTTGGCATTTTCCATAGTAGACAGTGTTGTAGCATTTGTTGGTGCTAATGATGTTCCAGGTGTTGTTGGATATTGAGTAGTGATGTTCCTAGACATGGTGACCAGGACAGTCAATCCCGCTTTGGTCTGGCAAGGATAGAGTGCAGAGTCCTTTGCTATAACAGTGAGCAGGTATCTGCCTGTGACGAGAGGTTCTGTGACAGTCATGACATCACCAGAAATGTTGATAGAAAAGTATGGACTCTGATTTCCTGTATCAGACAGCAGATCATAGACGACTAATGAATTGTTGCCAGAATCCTTATCAACTGCATAGAATGAGTAAATCTTGGTATCCACAGGTGTGTCATCAGGTAACTCAAGTGGATCAGTTGGCACGTGAGTAAACTTTGGACAGTTGTCATTATCGTCCAGGCCCATGATGGTTACAGTGGTCGAATTAGTGAGTCTTGGCAAACCGTGGTCATACACCTTCACAAGCAATGACAGACGCCTCTCTTCAATATAATCAAAGTCAATGGCAGACGAAGTAGAAATTTGTCCCTGGTTGGTAATGGAAAATTTGTCAGTGTGAGACATAAGACTGAAGCCCAGTAAAGTATTCTTTCCACTAGAATCATTGTCGGTTGCACTTATGTTCACCACAAAACTCCCCGTTTTGACATTGTCAGGTAGTGTTACAACGGGTACTGCTTGTATAGCAGGTGGATACTTGTTTGGTCCAATATCCTCATTACACGCTGGTCCATCGTATGTCCCGAAGCAGTCGCAGACATCAGGCGCAATACAGTGACCCCGACCACTACAGTCGTTAACTTGACTACAGCTAGCCACATTACAAGTGGAGCCACTCCAGCTTTCAGTACAGTTACACACATCCAGAGCTATGCACAGCCCATGTCCTGTGAATGCAAAACAAACATGGTCAGTCTACAACACTAAATTACACCTTCACTCACTGCATCATGTCTCACATTTGGGTGAAACTGCAAACACAAAAAGAAAGCAATCCATCTGAAATAGTCACAAACATCTGGGACAGCTGGGCCTCTATGTCTTTTGCAAAAAAAAAGAAATTTAATGACAAAAAACAACAGTTTGATGCAACGGCCTCTAAACAACTAATACAAGTAGAACGTCATGAAACAGCAAAGAAATCAGATAAATTGTGGATAAAATATTGCGTCTTCTTACCCGAGCAGTAGTTGAGTGCCTCGCAGGAGAATTCGCTGCATGTCGTCCCCTTATAGTCAGGATGACATGTACAGACATTGGGCTGGTCACACTGTCCATTACCAGAACAGTTGTTGATAGAAGAACAGTCCGTCACAGAACAGTTAGCACCGGAATAGCCAAGGTCACAACTAAAGGTGAAAATACGCATTTCTGTAACTGAACTACTCCAAAAAGAAGTCGTTTTCATCATAATTATGTTCAAATCCATTCCTTAACTCATCAACACACTTGTGACAAGTTGGACACTGCTGTGCACCTATGTCTAAAAAGATTGCAGTTATACTGACCGACGGATTGCGGCCATAGGATGGTTACAATAGGAACAGCTGTAACAATCCACATCAATCCAGGCTTAATTAATTGCATTCTGTAGAAAAAAGATACTTGTGAAAATGTAAGATTATGCAAGGTACAGCGAGATATCGCCATGCATTACAAAAGAAGCATGTGACAAAACTAGCTTTACACGTGGAATTCTAGTGTCTACAAAATGCAGCCCAGGTAGTTTTGTGATTGGCATGCAAATGCTAAATGATGGCAATATCCATAACAAGCAGACAACCATTCACAGCAATCAAAGACTGATACTTAAAAGCAACCTGTGATTACCAAACAACGAATTCAAAACAAGAGCAACGCAGAGCGTTGAAATGCGCCCACAATTGCACCGCATACGGTATCCTTCTAGGGTTGTTTATTGGTACCATAAAGTGGCCAGTAGAGGGCATATATGTAGTATGTTGTACTTTGCAAAATGGAAAGGCATGGTCATTGTCTCCTCAATAGGCTAGGGGCAAAATGTGAGTAATCTTCATAATACAAGCACATCCTATACACCAGTTGCTTAAAGCACCACAGAAACATAGAATTAAAAACAAATTTACCAACATACGAGATTAGCACAGCATTAGAATGCCAGAAACAAATTTCTACTTGGAACTTTTCCTTCACAGTCACGAAGTAACACAAAGTATACACCTGAAGACCTATGAAAATACAGAGGTCAATGTAAAATACTAAAATTGCCACTAGAGGCAAATACTAAAATTGCCACTAGAGGCATACCGGTAATCAGAATCATCCTAAAGTCGTCATCGTCCGTTGTCAACATCACATAAATACACTTGCTAAATTTAGTAAAGATCCTGCAAACGGTTTGGGAGATACAGCCATGGGCGCAAAAAAACAAAACTGCCACTAGGAGGCGCCACAGTAGTCCAAATCGTCTGAAAATCATTGTCAGCTGTCTTCCTTATAGTAAGCACATACACGCCAATTTTCACAATCATCCTTTGAGCGGTTTGGTTGATAGAGGGGTGGACGCAAAAATACAGACTCGAAAACAGTAAAAATGGCCACTAGGTGGCGCAAACTACGTCGAATCCATCTGAAAACAGTAGGATAGCGTCATCTCACTAATAGGTGCCTACATACCAAATTTCATGAAAATCCGTTCAATACTTTTGAAGATACAAAGGTAAGCGTAAAAAACTAAAATTGCCACTAGGGGGCACACCGGTAGTCGGATCCGACCAAAAGTCGTCATCTTCCGTTGTTAACATCATATAAATATACTTACACAATTTGTAAAGATCCTGCGAACGGTTTAGGAGATACAGCCATAGGCGCAAAAAAACAAAACTGCCACTAGGAGGCGCCACAGTAGTCGAAATCGTCGGAAAATCATCGTCAACCGTCCTCTACATAGTAAGCATATACATGCCAATTTTCACAATCATCCTTTGAGCGGTTTGGTTGATAGAGGGGTGGACGCACAAAAACAGACTCGAAAACACTAAAAATGGCCACTAGGTGGCGCAAACTATGTCGAATCCATCTGAAAACGGGAGGATAGCGTCATCTCACTAATAGGTGCCTACATACCAAATTTCATGAAAATCCAATAAGGACTTGTGAAGATACAAAGGTAAGCGTAAAAAAATTAAAATTGCCACTAGGGGGCACACCGGTAGTCGGATCCGTCCAAAAGTCGTCATCTTCCGTTGTTAACATCATATAAATATACTTACACAATTTCGTAAAGATCCTGCGAACGGTTTAGGAGATACAGCCATAGGCGAAAAAAAACAAAACTGCCACTAGGAGGCGCCACAGTAGTCGAAATCGTCGGAAAATCATCGTCAACCGTCCTCTACATAGTAAGCATATACATGCCAATTTTCACAATCATCCTTTGAGCGGTTTGGTTGATAGAGGGGTGGACGCACAAAAACAGACTCGAAAACACTAAAAATGGCCACTAGGTGGCGCAAACTACGTCGAATCCATCTGAAAACGGCAGGATAGCGTCATCTCACTAATACGTGCCTACATACCAAATTTCATGAAAATCCGTTCAGGACTTTTGAAGATACAAAGGTAAGCGTAAAAAACTAAAATTGCCACTAGGGGGCACACCGGTAGTCGGATCCGTCCAAAAGTTCGCACATGCCGTCCCATTCATGAATGGAACATATGTGCCAAATTTCATTAACGTATGTCAAAGGGTTTTGGAGATAGAGCAGCGGACGCCGGACGCCGCCCGGACGGACGGACGGACGGACAGAGATGACAGCATAATGCGTCCACATATAAATATGTGGGCGCATAAAAATTAAAACACAGCAATATAACAGCCATCCATAGCAACCCCAAGCATGGTTCAAATGCCAACATCAGCCAAACTGCCCCACAGAGACCACTAACACAAAAATCACACAAACGCTCCTCAACCACAGTAAAAATACCGAAATGACCAGTTTCCACTTTCAGCGGCAACACTCTATATCTAAATTGAGAAAAGAAGGATTTCTTTTCTCTAGACAATAATGCTCATTTTTTTCAGCCTTACATTCAGACTTCAAAAGATTCATCAGTTTCACTTTGGCATTTTCACAAGCTGACCTTTGATAAGATGCTTCAATCTGAACCTCTGTAAAAATTTGAAAAAACAAATTTTGCTTTTTGTACGTGGGGTCCTGGTAATACTTGCTATGTGAGACAAAACTTGCAGCAAAATATACACCGTAGGTATCCACCCCAAATCGCTATTGATCGCCGCAATTGGAGTAAATTTGTGAACCCCAAGAAAGTATGGAATACGTTGAATTTGAATTGAATCACACTGATGAAAAAGCCCTGCCCCACCCCTCCCCTGAACACTAGGGCAGCAATAATCAAGTATCGGGGTAACACACGAATCATATAAAGTGGTGTATGTGTTAAACCCAACATCATGTATGCACTTGAATTTAGATAGCATGTCACCAACTGCGTGGCCACCAGATGCTGCTGGTACAGCAGCGCATTGTTGAAACTGCAAATTAATGTTCATCAAAAAGGACACCTAAATATTTACACTGTCTGACTTACAACAGTGAGCAGGTTATTCGCAAAGTTGAAGACAAAGTTGGCCTGCCTCTCCAGAGGCTTACGAAAATGCATAACTCAAATTCAGCTCCATCCTCCATTGTTTACACAAATTGTGCAAAAGATCCAACATGGCCTGCATATAATGTTCACGTGACGAGAGTAAGGCAATGTCGTCTGCATACAACAAGAAGCTAATTATTTCCTATAGAGATACCATGGTTGAAAAGATTCAGTTTATCAACAAAGTCTAAAAGACTAAAAGAGTCGTTCAACCGCTCTTCATGGCTTTTCGGCAATCTCAAATACACACCCTGCTTATAACTTTGTTTGGCTCAAAGAATAGCAACTTTCTCAGCCTATCTTTTACCTGGACCTTGACTATAGCTCAGTATTCGCATCAGCATAGCCCTTAGGGGCGAGTACTTTGTTTGCTTTTACAACTGTAACTTATCTGTTCAGGTTAGAAAGATTGGTAACGACATCTTTGGCAATTTCCAAACCTGATCTACTACCCAGCAAAACTTTGAACGAAATAAAAGCCCAATCAACTAGAAAATCTTCCTCTTCTACCCCAACAAGTGTTTCCAAATTCATGAGTCTGTTGTGAAAGACTGCAATATCATCCTTAATTTCCGACAGCATGGAATCAAACTTTGCAGCAATTGTTTCTAAGTCCTAAATCTAGAAGACAATGCTCGGAATTCAATCCTTTAACACTGACAGAGATAGCTTTTAACTCATTCATAATGTCACCTGTGATGTGCTCATGTTCAAAGTCACTATCCGCCTCAGAGGCACGCTTTGCAGCCCATTGAAAATGCTGTGTTAAATGGGTTTTGGTAAAGTTTTTGTCAAAGTTTCCGGAGTGTGACGTGAAAATGACTGTCCAATACAAGCAGTGCTGCCTAACCTAACCTATTTCTGCTTTTTTGAATAAGTTAACCTAAGAGAAAATGGATCACAACACTAAATTTAAAACTGATGAAAGAAAACTCTCTTAGGTCACTCTATGCCTCGATTTTGAGGCCTAATATCGGCACCACGACAGCTGGAATTTTCCCAGAAAACATACCAGCAATTCAATAGAAACCCACAAGCTCTTTGTTTATGTATTGAGCTCTTTGGCAGATGAAGAGGAGAATGCCAAACTCAAAAATAATAAAAATGGCCTCAAGGAAATTTAGAATAAGTAGAACCCTTCCAAAATTGGAAGTGTGTCATTGTAGTCTCAATAGACCCTATTTGCCAAATTCTATAGAATTCAGTCAATAACCTATAAGTACATAATGAAGACAAACTTAAGGTAAAAAACAGAAGTGATATTAAGAGGCACAGCAATTGTCGGATCCATCAAGCTGGTGTCATCATTTGTTGTCAGCTTCAAATATAAAATTCTCCAAAAGGTTTGAAAAATAGCAGCAGATACCAGATGTCCGAACAGAAATGACAGCAAACTGCACCCACATAATTTTGTGCACGGGGGCACATAAGAAGCACAGTATACAAACCTACAAAGGAAGGATGTAATCAAGACTGTGCAACAATATGGGAAATACATGTTACTGCGTGCCAACTACTCACGTGCAGGACAGGACTCCAGTCACATTGAAACACACTCCGTGGCCACTGCAGTCGTTAAACTCCGGGCAGGAAATCAGTTGGTCACAGGCCTGACCAGTGTATCCCTGGTTACATTCACAGGTGTTTGGTGCACTGCATGTCCCTTGTTGACTACACTGCTTCACATCAGGACAGTCAGCTGTAGTGCATGATGATCCAGTCCAGCCCACAGAGCAAGAGCAGATGTCAAAGCCGGTACACTGACCTTGACCTGTACCAATGAAAATGACTTAGTGACTATGAGCATTCATCAGTTTGGGTAAGAGACAAGTTGAACATGTTGTACTACACAAACCACATTCGGTCAGCCATTCCTTTACGTTTGTACATATTCCTCTGAGGTCATATAGTCAGCAAATCCAGGAGTTTGCGAACCACTTTCTCTTCAAATTTTGTAGTGGCGCGACCTCTATTATTGGGATTTCTAACAGTCTTTTGCTTAATACACTTAAAGGATTACCACAAGGTAATGACAGCCATAATACAAATCTAAACAGTGAGTTAAGTACCTACAAAACGTCATTGAAAACTGCATACTTTACTAATACACACCTTTTTATATTTTCAAACTTAATTTATCAAAGAATGTTGTACAGGCTGAATACACGACACTATTTAGTGGATCTTTATGCATTGTTCCAAGATATGCTAGGGTGAATTAGAATTGTGTAGAACATAAATTAGATTTTACAAGTTAAATTATATTGATGTGAGCATATGGACTCGTCCTCCCCAACCGAAACCCCTTTTGCAACTTTTGGATGGTTTCTCAATTCACCTTGTGATGTGCTGTTTCGCCATACCCCATGACATCACTTGCTGGAGTGGGTCACTGGTCATGTGGGATATGACATCACCAATCATCATTTCAATTGGCTAGCACATTTATTTCATTAAATATTTCTTTGTCAGTCAGATAGTATCAGTTTTCACCAGTTTCATTTACTGTTAACACCAACAAATAATGTATTTTTTTTCTACCTCTTTAATCCAATACACTATGTTTATCTTATTTTTAATGTTCTATTCTTACAGCTTTGATTTTGCCCCTATGTATTCAGGGTGACATTTGTACGCGTGTCTTTCAAGAGACTGTGTTTTTGTATTATTTTCATTGCTCTGTCATAATAAATGACAATTTTTGCCAATCCAACTCTCCATTCTGTCTCTAAAGATGGAGTTTCGCTCACAGCACACAGTCTATGTTCATTATGGAATACATGTCGTATATAAATGGCATTTTACAGTTTTTTTAACATTTTATTTCTAAATACACTAAAATTTACAAACAATAAGATCTTTGCAAATGAAACACAGGCACACACACACACACGCACACACACACATAAATAATAGAAGTTCTCGGTTGGTCTAAAATAAATAGGCATTGATGGTTTCCCAAAAGGCAGTTTTACGGGGTTGTATATTCCTTACTTTACAATAATTATACAAGAAACATTGAAATTGTGAATATCTAGGAATAATCTGGTTTCTAGAACATTTATGGATGAAATACTGGCAAATAGTTAATATGGTATTGATATCTTCAAAATTACATCCAAAATATGCTGCAAAATAACATTTTTATCTAAGATTAAATCCTGTTGTGCAGTTACATAAATTAAAAGTTTCTGAATTTCACACCACAAAGTTTTCACAGAATCACATTTCACAAACATATGGTTAAAATTGTCAACAGTTCCACAAGATGCACACTTGCCATCACTGACTAAGTTCATCTTCTTCAAAATAAGTTTTGTAAACACTTTTCTATGATTATAGAAGTACTTAAAGGTTTTAATATAAGGAGGTAACAAGAGTTTGCATGGAAGAACATAAATTTGTTTAATTCGTAGTCTAGAGTAAATGTCAGTTAAGCTGTACTCTATATCAGGAGGCAAAACAATTTTGGAAAGCAAAATATTTCTAGAAAACACATTTAGTAATTTGGCTTGACTGGGGATGTATGCATTTTGAAATCTTAGGATCAGCTTTCAACTTAATCGCACTTCTCAAAGCAGCATAATGAATCCAATTTGAAAGCTTATACCTATTTTTTCAAAACCTCCCATGTCAGAAATTTATTTTCAAAATGCAAAAGATCCTTCACAAAAGTAATACCAGCCTCAAAGAAACTATCAAAGAA
Organism: Phoronis australis; assembly: GCA_002633005.1. NCBI lineage: Eukaryota > Metazoa > Phoronida > Phoronidae > Phoronis > Phoronis australis. The sequence continues at coordinate 32,718 of NMRA01000234.1, read as the reverse complement.
TACAGTCCTCCTATTAATTTTACAGTTGAATCGAGCTATCAATCAGCATATTTAAAGCAGAGCTTGTGTGCTTCTTCATAAGCTATCATAGCTACAATGGAGAAGATAAATCAGAATTTTTTTAAGACAAGTTTGGACAATCATCAGAGCTAATTCATCATACAATGTCAAAAATGTTTCACTAACCTGAACAAAACCCAACTGATTCACATGAGTACACGGCACAGTTCTCGCCAGTCCATCCGGTATCACAACGACAAACATCAATGTCTACACAAACGCCATTACCAGAACAGTTGGCTCGGTTGTAACACGTAGCTATTATACTGCAATTGTCACCTGAAAAAGTCACGTTGTTAACTAAAGGTAAATAAAGATTTTTTTCTGAAAATATATTCTGAGTAGCACTGAGAACAAAGTGTTACTGAAGTATACTTCAAGCAGCAAGAAACCCCGTTGGCTGATTTGTCCTCATGGTAGGATCTAGAAATGTTTTAATATGCAAAACAGTGGTAAAGATTGAATTAAATTCACTATCAGTACAATGAAGTTGCAGTGAGCACCAGATCCAAGGAGAGGTAGTCTAGCTGTACAAGGGAACATTCAGTATTCAAACTGGCTAATGTTGATGAATGACTCCAGATGATTAAAGTAAGCCCGAAATATTTGCTTGCATGTACAACTTACAGAACCAACAGTAAGGCCTGATAGGAGTCTGAAACTTGCTCTTGGCGAGATGGAACTAATCATGGAATGTCAGGCAGGCATACGCAGGTTATTTTTCAAAATAAACATATTCCTAGAGTTATCCAATAGTTAAGTCGAGGTTTCGCAGCAATAAAATAGCATTTTTGTCAAACATTTGCCTCAGCAACTATTAGAGCCATCCCTGACACAGCAACACTGTTATCTCGCTGTATTTAATACCTCCGAGACAAAGGAGAGTTCTATCGATCCGGTACAGCTCTACTGTTTAGTTATGCAATGGAATAGCACGGTGAGTTGTCACGATTTTTACAACATGCATAATTATATGGTTTTGTGCACCGAAATTATGTCAAATTTCAATGTTGCTCATTTTATTGTGCAAAACTACCTGACTGTATGGCTGCATCAACCCTGCAAATCATTGCAGACAGTTCAGACTATCGTTTGGCCAAACATTGCATTTGCAAGACCATGTGATTTACATTGCAGATTTGTGCAGTCGGTATAAGCACTAGCACCTAACTTGGAATACTCCAGTTAGATGCGTCCAGCTACACGTAGGCTTCCATAATTGTTAGGACTCCTGAAGGTAAATCTTACCTGTATAACCCACATTACACAAACACTTGTCCGTTGTTTGACAAACACCGTGATCAACATCTGTACAGTTATCCACATTGTAGCAGGTGGCTGTAAACAAACAAAATGTTACAACGCGATCATCAAAACACAAAATAAGTTAGTGTAAGTCACACGCCCATTATTTTAACTTTCTGGACACTACCCTGTAGGGGATTCCCCCGAGACATTATCATAATACTCTATGTGATTGTTAACAGAGCAGAAATACATGGCCATGTTTATCCACAATCAAACGTGGCCATAGCTACAATAGCTTACCTTTCTTCTGACAGGTAGGTCCTTCCCAGCCCACACCACATTTACAGAACCCCTTGATACATTCACCATGTATAGAACACTGAAGAGTGCCACAAGCACCTGCAAACAATAATTACTATAACTTAGAAAGCAGCATTTATTGGTAAAAGTCTCCAGTTTTCGAGACAGTATTTTGCTCAAATACGAAGCTTGTAACAAATTTTAAAAATAAGCAATGCTGTCTGTCCCACATTCAAGAATTAACAGATATACGAATTTTGCATTGACAGCTTTTTTTGACGATATTGCATTTAAGTTCGTTAAAAATACAAAATGCAGCGTGTAATATTTGAGAAACACGATAAATGTCAAAATTACTCTTGTCCCAATTTTCAGAATCAACATAATTACAATATTTTGGCTTGAATTTCAGTCCTAAATTTCCTAAATTTTAGAGACTGTTCCAGACTAGAGAATCTTTACTGTATGAAGTTTTGAAGTCATTTACAGGACAGTATTTTCTTCCTGATCAATTCGATGGGTTTAATCTCCATGGCCTGTTTCTTGAAGACTATTGTCTTTTGACTTTTCAGTCTACAAATGGCGTACCCTGTTTCACAAAATCAGGCCAAGGCTAAAAGTCAGAAAATCTGTTAGTAATTTGAATCCAAAAGACCGGTATCATTGGCCTACTCAGAAGCAGACAAAAAGTCAAAGCTAAAAGAAAAAATTGACAGCTGAATATTGCAAGAAAGTCTGACCTCACACTTAGATGTGAATGAAAGTAAAGATTGAAGTACTCAAAAACCTGATTACACTGTGAATCTGGTTTCAACGGGTGTTGCTATGTAAACAAAATAATGTCACCTATGTCACACTCATCTCCACTCCAGCCATCGATGCAAACACAAGAACCATTGACACAGCTTCCATGGTCATTACATGCAGATGGACACTCGACTGAAATAAATAAAACCTGGAATTCAGGGTATGCTCATAGTTCCGGCAGACAAGCGAAATGTTTGGCTTTGGTTTTAGACATACTCCAAGAAAACTACCTACAGGTCGGTCACCATTGGAATCTTAAAGGCATGAAAACAAGATCTTTGTTTGTATGTTGATAGTCATAGGTTACTGATGGAAAATCAACCAACACTAAGGTCATTGTTTTCAATATAGGAAAAGGTGAAATTTCCAAAGCGGGAGACAAGTACGTTTCCCAATAAAATACTATGTAATATTAAACACAACTGATCCTAATTCCGTTTCATACAATTACTGAACAATCTCAATTTTTAAGATTATCGTAGTCATCAAATTTCTACATAGCAACAATTACATTTGGCTTTGAAATAAATAGTAGAAAAAATATATAAAGAAAAGTGCACACATTACAACAACAACTGCTCTACAGAAAACCCAGTTTTGAGTATAAAAACATATCATCTGCTGATACTTATTACTTTAAGCCTTAATTTCACAAATGAATTTTTGATAAAATTTAGATACATTGGGTTACTGAGATAGTCTTAGCAAAAGTTAAGTAGTAAAAGAAAGCAAGATTTGATCACAGTCAAACAGCACAAGCTTGTAAAATGATTAGTGAATTTGCCTCATCTGGCCGCATTACATCACCACGAAAACATACAACAAAAGGCAGAGAGAAGTTAATGAACAGGGGTCTGAGCTAAACACCATAATTATTATATAGAAAATTGTCCCATTGGGATGCATGTAAAGCCATTACTGGTCATTGCATCTGGCACTTGATAACATAAAAGTGCTCAGAGTAATGCCCCGAAACAAATTGTCTGTAGCAACCAAATTCACAAGTTTTACTGTTCTAGATAGGCTTTCAGTTTTAAGTTACATTTTTTAGCTTTCTGTTGCCTGCCCAATTCTCCAACTCCACACTACAGAACATGTCTGCTGTCTGCCCAGATTTCCATTTCTACATTATATCACGTGTGTTTCCTGACCGGTTCTCCACTTCTACAACACAGCGCATGTCTGTTGTATGTATGCCCACTTCTCTAGCCGTACAGCTACTGTCTGTTGTCTGCATGCCCAGTTACTGATCTCAACACTAAAACACATGTATGTTGTATGCGCAGTTCTGTAGCCCGACACTTTGAGCACATGCATGTTGTCACCACAGTTCTCTAGTCTGACAATTACAACACACGCATGTTGCTGCCACAATTCTCTAGCTCGACACTTAAAGCACATGTATGTTATCTGCACAATTCTCTAACCCGACACTAACAGCACATGCATGCTTTGTACATAATTCTCTAGTCCTACAGTTACGGCAGATGCATGTTGTCTGCACAAATGTCAACCCCAATAATTACTGCACGCCTGTTCAAACGCAGTTAAAAAAGTAACACACTGACGATACAAACCTATTTTGAAAACCTCCTGATCTCCAAATGACGTGTCATTCATTAAAACTATGTCATCAACACAGTTGTCAAACAGCACGCCTGTAATCTGTTTGTCAGCGCAGATCTTGCGAGCCTTCATTTCAATTTCTGTCACGGCACGACGGCCTCTGAACCACTTTGGCTTGCGTGGCACATAGTTGGGGTTGATGTAATCAAAGTCCATACTATCATTGGGGGAGAAGTTTGATGAAGTCCACGACCACAGAGAAGATGAATTTGCAGAAGAGTTGATCTTCCCTGAAAGTCACCAACAAGTAATAATCAGCAAGTCAAGGATGAGGCTCTGATGAATACTGTGTGCATACGCATGCACAAATGTTCACACACACATTCACGCACACGTTCACGCACACACGCACACACACACACACACAAATACACACACACAGTATAATCCATAGCTAATTTAGGCCCATGCAGAACTACTGGAATTCTTTGTCCTTTCTTTTAAATTACAATTAAGCTTTCCCAATGGTAAAACCATGGTCCAAATGACAGCTTCAAGAGGATGATTTACCACAGTTAACTTGATTTAGCCTAGGTTGAACTTTGCCATTTTATGCTGGCCTAATAAAATCTACATGCAGATTTAATGAATTAAAAACAACTCCGGTGAGCAACAATGAATTAAAAACAACTCCGGTGAGCAACACTGAATTAACAACAACTCCGGTGAGCAACAATGAATCAACAACAACTCCGGTGAGCAACAATGAATTAACAACTCCGGTGAGCAACATTCGATCAAGAATGAAGCCAAAATACAGTTAAACAAGTTTGTTTGAAAAACTCACAAGATGCACCAAAGTCATAGGGGTGTGTGTATTTCTGTCCATCAGGGCCCACCATGTCATTTGTGCAGTCACCGTCAAAGTTTCCACACAGTCCATAAACCTGTTTCCGGTAGCGTTCAGGTAAACCAAGGCTGTAGCTAAGGAATGCGCGTCCCCAGGAGTGGACACGCACTGTCAAGGACACATCTGTCAGAGCACAGCAAAGTTCATTGCAACACCTTACACAGTATGAAAACAAAATGAGAAAAGGAAGATTTCAAAAGAAAGTGGACAACATCTTACTTTGACAAAGACTCGACAAGAGAAGGAGCTGGCCAAGTATCAATTTTAATGCTTGTTTATTACACGTGTTAAAGTTTGTCAAAGCGTGCTAGAGGTCTTTTTATGTCAGTCAAGTCTAACAGCTGTACAACAACCATACAGTTCTAACACCTTGCATATAGTTATTACATGTTGTGCAACAAAGCACACGTTTATCATAATTTATTCCGTATTCACTGGCTGACAACACTGCACTTTTCTACTACTACACAGTTCAGTGACAGTAACACTTGCATTTTTGTTCAAACAAAAGGACAGCTCATAACACTTCTAAATTTTGTATGTAACTTCATTTGCATGAAAGGCAAAAGAAAAATAAACTTCAAAGTTGTAATCAGCCCCCACAACATACAGACAAAGTAAAATTACCCAGTTAAAATAACCCTGGTAGAGTTGTACAAACCATTGTCAAAGTCAATCGTATATATATTTCGGGACACCGACAGTACAGCCGTATCATCAGCAAGGCGAATTTCACCTCTCCTCTTAGTTAGAAGTTCATCATTTAATCTAAAAGAAATACATATAAACACTACAACACCAGGAAGCAAGTTTTAAATTTAGCACACATGAACCAAAATGCTTGTAAGAATTCTGCATAATCAACAAATGAATGTTCACTTGATGAAATGCGTATAAGGATTGTATTCACTCACTGTTAACCTTTTACTCCTTGCCTCATCTGCAAGTAGGTTGGCAGGGCTTAACATTAAATGTTTAACAAGTATTCTTATGAGCAAATCATTAAGTAACTAAAAGCAAATTATGTCCCTTAGTTTTTGCTTTCGTTAGGCTGCAGAATCTACGGTATCTCACAGTAGGGGAAGTCTTAGACCCACCTGACACGTGCTCCTCCTTTATATGACATAACGGTGAACTTATCAGCTCCAATTTTCACTGCAATGCCTCCAGTCAAAGAGACACCGTACCTTTGGCCCCAAAACCTGACTTGTACTCCCAGGTCAAGTTTCTCACTGGCACAATCCCAGTATTCACCAATTCCCATGAAGTCATGACGACAACCTATAAATGAGTTCAAATAATGACCAACTACTCCCAGAACACTAAATGCTCCCTAGAAAATCATGCAAAAATTTCACTTTCTCCAAAACTGGAGGTCACACGATTCTAATCACACATTCATGGGTTGACCAAGGATAGTTATGTAGGACCTTATTAACAAGTCTGTACAGCCATGTTAAACCAGAAACTCAGTGATAGTTTAAAAACTTACCATCCAAAGTGACGAAGTGCGGATCGCCACTGCCAGAATGAGGATCCTTCCTTGAACAACATTTGCCTAACCAACCATACCTACAGGAGCAATAGGATGAGCAGCGACCAGAACGACGACAGTAACCATGACCATTGCAATCTGTTAATAGAGGACAGAAAATATAGATCAGCCAGACAATTCACATTTCCATCACATAGCTCTGTGTCAAGTTTCATTAAAATATTATTAGCTATTTAAAATACTGAAGAAGTCCCTGGTAGAGGCCAAAATGGCAACTAGGGGGTACTTCAGAAGTCAAATTCATCTGAAAATGGACTGGTACCAACAGATTGTTTCACATACCATTGTGTTCAATGCACATTTAATAAAAAATATTTTGTGCACCAAGCCAATACTACAGAATGTTCTCTACTGGGAGTTTCAGGTTTGGAATTTGGAAATGGTACCTGTTTATGGGGATTATTGATGGATGTGTGGAGTTCAATGGCATGACCATGACACTTCAGTGGCACCTCATGAGTATGGGGTTTAAGGGCAAGGCCTTGGTATGTGTGAAGTTAAGGGCCATGGTCATATGATGGGTGTGGAGTTTAGGGCACAGTCACAACGAGAGTGGAGTTAAGGGCACGGTCATGACGGGTGTGGAGTTAAGGGGCAAGGTCATATGACGGGTGTGGAGTTAAGGGGCGTGGTAATGGCAAGTGTGGAGTTAAGGGGCATGGTCATGGCAGGTGTGGACGTTGAGAGCACACGTCATGTATGCTGTGGGAAGCCCGTTGGTCCAGAATCATTGTTTCACCAATCCACAGCATACTGTGGCTCAATAGGAAGCTAACAGTTATTGGATGGACACACTCACCCCTCCTTCCCTCTGCTTATTACAGCCATGTCATGGAATCATTTCCATCCCGTGTAATTCTGACATTATACATTTGACTAGGCACAGAAAAGTTTAATAGCTTAATGGGGCCATCATACAATGTTTTTTATCATTACCTACCATTCTCCTGGAGTGTAAAAACCAAGAAATTTCCACTATCACGATCCAATCTAGAATTGCGCTCGATTAAACTTGTCACACACGCCTTTTGTGTTGGTACACAATAGTGTGGTTAAGTTGGTAGGAGCTTACAGTCACACAAGGAATCAACAGGTAAAAGTTAAGTCTAATTTCTCTAAAAGTCAACCATTTTCCTTCATAGTTTTTTGGTGAAAATATTACATACAAAATACATCCGCTTCATGACATTTGTTAAGAGTCATTTGCAAATAGTAATTTTAAATATCAGTTAGCGTCAAGCGAGATGTTTAAAACATAATTGCTGGATTACGAGAGTACCCGATGAAATCAGACAATAAGAGAGCTGGACTATGTAAACATTGGTTTGCCACTGTCAAACTGATAAGGACACTGCTGTATCCCATTGGTCAACTGATAAGGACACTGCTGTATCCCATTGGTCAACTGATAAGAACACTGCTGTATCCCATTGGTCAACTGATAAGGACACTGCTGTATCCCATTGGCCAACTGATAAGGACACTGCTGTATCCCATTGGTCAACTGATAAGGACACTGCTGTATCCCATTGGCCAACCACGCAGTCAGGACACTCATTCCACAGCGAGGATGCGTAACGTACCTCTTTAATGTGATTATCGACTTCAAATTAAAATCAATTTTTACAAGAAATTTGTAATGGCTTACTATTGCATGCAGAACAATCAGGCTGGCTACAAGTGGGTCCCTTCATCCCTGGGCTACATGCTGGAGGTACACCACACTCATACTCCTCTACACACTTGCATTCACAGTTGGACCACGTGGGAACGCCCTTCCTACATTTAGGACAGCTGAAAATGATATAGCAACCATTTCAACAAACATTACACTTTATTATGACTATCTCGTGATGTTACATGTTACGATCCAATAATATGAGAAATATTGATGAACGATTAAAACACAGAATTTTCAGGATCCATTGTTCTTCAATAAAACTTCCGTACAGCGTTTTGACACAGTGCTGGGTGTCACTTGGACAAATACCACCATAAGAACCCTGGACAAAATCCTTCCGTATTAGATGATTTTGACATTCACCACTGCCCTTGGAAAGCTGTTTGCAACTTCTTTACTAGAGGGAGTTCAACACAGTTTTAATCTATTATTGAATTTATGTTTTCTGCTCTGGTTTTTGCCTACTACAAATCTGCAAAACAGAGGTCACCAAATGAGTTTTTCTGTTACAGCTACCTAACATGATAAATTTGTGTTACTGGTCAATTTAGAAGCCCTGGTCATAATTCATGAAATTTGAACTCTTTGAAAGAAATTATTAAATAAGTAAACATGCTTGATGCAGTAAGAATATAGATTCCTAATCATTTTTAGATATAGTATATTTATTAGTGTCTACTGCTGTTCAACTGGTTTATAATGTCCAAAGAAAAACAGAAAGTGATGTGAATTTGTCAACAACAGCCCCTCATCTTGACTCTGCATTCACATCCATTAAACAAATGCAATGCCCAACGCACTATTGAACCTAGACTGCGTCGGTCTTTCGTGTTTCCTAAATGGAAATGAATGTAAGACCAATAACACGGGCCTTTCGCTGGCCCATTTGCCGCACTTTCTGTTTTTTTCCATGGACAGTAAATAAACAACAGGAGAACAGTAACAAACACACACATTACTATATCACAAAGATAACCATGAAGCTGTATTCGTACTAAGCCCAACATCAAAAATGGTTGCATCATTCTTTGACGGAATTGGTTGCTACGAAATTCACATCAAAAGAGAAGCAGAAAAACTTGCTGGAAATTTATAGGTGGATACAAAACGTAGAAATTACGAGTATTTACACAAAATTCACAGGTTATAGTCTACTATTCAGAAGTAGATAGACAAGTACAATAATATTTTAATATCTTTGGTTTTGAATACGAAAAATTAAGAATAGAATCCATGATTATGGCCACACTTGATCCCATGGTCATATTGCCGCTGACATGTTCCAGTAGTTATTGGTTCATTTTCAAGATGATGTTCACTTTCCAGTTAGGAGATTGAACAATAATCACGGCGAGTAGGAAGTTATTGTAAACTGGAGATGAGACATAATTCAGTGATATTTATGCTATTAATCAAAAAGAATTTATTAATTTACAAAATGGAAAATGGAATTTTATGCCTAGCTAAAATAGATTTCTCAGTTTTTGAAAATGAAAAATCAGGGTCTCTATTGGGTAAATCAATGATTCCAATTCCTTGGAAAAGGACACTTTCATTGAATGTCATGTTATGCTTTAAAAGCGTTTTCCAATTCACTGATTTTTTGTCAGCGTATTGTAAACGTTTTTCTCGATTTCCAATACTTGCCATTTTATTCTTTCAACTCTATGACAAAACTCTATAACATTATTTTTTATGTCCCAGTTTGATTTAGTTTGAGACATGCCAATCTCATCATAACCGTTAAAATGCTGCTGCCTTTAGACGACTTCTCTGCTGTCTTGTTGGGATTGTGAAATAAGTTTTGGTGACGACAAAAAAATAAATATGAAATTTGACATATTACCAAGATAAGCATGACGTCAATGTCAAACTTGATGTAACACCCTATTATTCAGTATTTTAATTATTAACAAAACCCTCAAAGCAAACTATGCTGGACCTCCTTAAACATGTATTTGCATGGTCTTAACTTCGCTAATGTATAGCCGGAACTAACCGAAAATGCTTATTAAACATCATCTACGCTAAACAAAGTGCAGTATTCGTTGACAATTCGTAAATGTGAAAACAAAAAAATCTGCAAATAGGTGACCTTTGCATACAGACACGTTTCTCATACTTACATGTCATTAGGACATATACAGCCATCAGGACCCTTAGTGGAGTCTTCACAATTCTTACACTTGCACCGGCAGGGGCAGTCGCCATTCGTGTCCAAAACATCTTTAGAGCCATCAAGACATGTACATTCACACTGGAATTGAATGGATCGATGTAGTTCAACAACGGTAGGGTATGTAATGGTAGGGTATGTAATCTAATGAAAAATACGTAATCATGATAATTAAGTGGTTTCCTGAACAAACTTTCATATTAGACACAAGTGATATGAAAAGGACACTAGGTTCTATCAGCTTACAACTAGATGCTATCAACAGTTAACAAATTTACTGAAATCTTTGAAGAGAAATAATCCTGTTACACAACCAAGCCTTCAGAAGTCAAAGCAAGATTGAAAATTTCATACGAAGAAACTAAAATGGCAGGTGTAATTAACTCCTGACGTAAGTTAAGCAAGATCGCATCAAAAGCCCCTTGTCAAGACCAAAATGGACAATGGCAGTTGTCTTAAGCAGGGGATTTTATGATCTCGAGTATACAAATAAACAGGACGAAATAAGAGCAATACGAAGCGTTGAAACGCGCTCATGAGTGGTGTGCTTCTGGGGTTGTTTATCATAAAAATGGCCACTATATGGTGCAAAATACGTTGAATCCATCCGAAAACCAGAACATGTCACTGTTTCTTTAATAGGAAGCTATTTATTAAACTTCAGAAAAATCCATCAAGGAAAATGGAAAAAATGAAATAGCTACTAGGGGAGGCACGCTATTCATTTGATCAATTCAGAAGTAGTCGTCGTCTGCTGTCAACTTTATATAAAATACACTTGCTAAATTTGATAAAGATCCTGCAATGGATTTAGAAGATACAGCTCTGGTGCAAAATATGAGAAACAGAAGAAAACGGGAAAAAATGAAATTGCCACTAAGGGACACAGCTTTCGTCAAGATCATGCTGTGGGTTTAGGAGATACAGCTATAGGCACAAAAAAACTCTCTCTAAGAAGCACCACTTTTCACAATATCATCCTTAGGGCGGACACCAAAGAGTCAAAAACAGCAAAAATGGCCATGCAAAATACCTCAAATCCATCCAAAAATGGAAATAAACCACCATTTCACTGATTGATGCCTATGTGCCAAATTTCACAAAAATCCGTTGAAAACCTTGAAAATACAAAGGTAAGGGCAAAAAAAATTAAATTGCCACTAGGGGGCACACCGGTGGTTGGAGCCGTACGATATTCGTCATCCATTGACAGTTTCGTAAGAACACAGTTGCCAAATCTCATCAAAATCCTGTGAGAGCTTTAGAAGATACAGGTGCGGACTCTGAACGCTCGGACATCAGAAGCTGGATGCCCAGAGATGACGGCAATGTACACCCACATATTAATATGTAGACACAAAACAAAATAGCTACTAGGGAGCACTACAGCAGTCGCACAAAGCCAGAAAGTATGTGATCCCGGCACACTGCTGTCACAAACCTCTCTGCCAAGTTTCGTTAAATCCATCAATTGGTACTCTAGACATCGCCTAGAAATAATCTTCCTTAAAAAATAGTGAAATGACCCTTGATGAGACCAAACAGCCATTAGATAATGATGCAGAGCCAAATCCATCTGAAAATGGCTCTGGCAGATTGTTGTCACATACCTTTGTGTCGAGACTCATTAAAATCATTCTGTACATAGGTTCTCTAGATATTATCTGGAAGTGCTCAATTCCCAGAAAAGAACCATGAAAAACCCAGGTGTTGTGACCAAAATGGCCACTAGGGGTGCTGCAGTGATTGAATGTCCTAAAAGATCCACTGGTGCAGCATTGTTGTCACATATGTCTATGTCAATTCTTAATAAATCTTCAGGAGTCAATCTTCATCAAAAATGCTGAAAACCCTCACCGCTTGAACCTAAAGCAGCGGAAAATAAAAAGAGACATCCATCACCCTAGTGATGCCCTACAAAATTTCATCGAAATACAACCAGGGTTTTTTGAGAGCAACCAATTGGAAAACAGGACAAAATGGCCTCAAGGGCATACTGCAGAAGTCGAATTTGCCTGAAACTCAAATCGGCCACAAACGCCAGATGGATGAATGCCAGACAGCGATGATACATACGCAACAACACATCAATATGTGGGTGACTCAAAATTTTCAGTAGTTTGCACTGCCACGTCTTTGTCTGACAAAGGACAGGCACAGATCTTGCTATTATTCCCAAAAACCTGCAATGAATGTGAATTCAACAATTCCAGTAAAATGGCCACAGTGACATACATTGCATGTTCCATCTTGGTTCTGCTCGCCAACTGAGCCATCAACACAATCACATGGACACCACAGTTCACCCGTCGGTTTCTTCACCTTGGGGCTCCCGTCTGGACATTTGTCACACTCACATTCACCAGTTTTTGTCTGAAAGAACAGAATCATGGTGATAAACTCAAGACAAAAGCACGAATCCATTGTGAGGACGTCTGGCACAAACCAGTGCATTACGCTACCATCTTTTATCACAAAACAATACAACATAAAGGGGCAAGCAAGCATTTAGTAAACAAACAGAAACCTGGGTATCTTGCACAGTTGTTTTCTATGTTAATTATTTCCTTCAACAATGAATCTCTACAGCTAGCAAAATAACCGACAAGGACTATGCTGAATTCGGCAACAACGCACTGGCCAGCCAAGTTCTGTTCTCATTGTCCTTATTTCTGGCCATGCAGTGGGAATACCAGCACTTATTACAAATGAAACTTTACTGGGAACAACTAATAACGCGACTTTCGAACATTACGAGTTAAACTGTCGAACGATGTCAATAAATCTTCTGAAACCATATTAATATGACAAACAATTTTCTACACACAACCTACCTTGACACTCTTGACTGTGTTAGCAGGTGGATCACAGAAACACTCACACATACACTCCTTGGTCTTAGGGTCAATGTACCCTGGTTTACCATCATCACAGATACAGCAGGGTACAGGCTGACCAATGCATTTACTGGAGTAATAATGGACAACAATGAACAACAGAACCACTTAGTGACAGACATTACAAACTAGAACCCTGTTGATGTCTGGAAAGTTCTTGATAGGCCTATTGAGATCGCGTTCAGAATCAGCCTCAGCTGCAAATTAGGCCGTTATGTTGTCACAGCAACAGCACGTCAGCCACAGCCATAAAAAATTAGAAAGGAGGAGCTAAGAATTACTCATGATGGCAATTTATCACACATCACCACCCTGGCAAGTACTCAATATTAAAACCAGAGTCCACGGTTTTGAGACAAGCATGCGTACCACATGCGTACTCTGTTGGTAACAAGTTAATTTTTTACATGGACAGGTGCTCGTTAGAGACCAGATAATAATGCAGATTGATCTTAAACTAACCAGTAAATAGCAAAAATAGCACTTGATATGCCATAAGTATGTGAAAACTGCTGGATTGCTCATAGTATTTAGCTTTTGTCCCTCAGATTTCAGGATGATCGGTGATAGTAATAATTCGTAATAATATTGCAATCATCATCATGATGGTATTCAGACTTCAAACGAATTGCTTTTACTTTGCATAAAGAGGCAACTAATGGTACGTATCATTGACTTGGATAGACTTCGAGAAAATGTGGATGACCTCGCAAATCACGACCAGCATTTCATGTTACGCTCCAAAATTGAGCATAGTAGGATCTGAGAAAGAAAAATGACTTGGTAACAATCCTGAATAACTTTAGAAAGACATAATTTTGTGGTAATCTAGTGGTGATCTTTTGAAAAATATTGTTTTTAAAATCCCTTACTCTCCCATACACTGAAAGTACTACAAGAGGGTGTATCATTTTCCTGTAAGTTAATCTACTTCCTACATGACATGGCTGTTTAAATGCCCGCATGGGCAGTACAGGGAAAACAGTGGCAAATTTGGAATAGGATGTTAATATGGGATGGAGACGATTGGCTATGGGCGAAATTTGTGGGAGATAAGTGATTGTCAGAGGTACAGGCGTATTCCCATTTATTTTCACTTGGTGGATTTGCTACGAAGGTGACAATAACTCGTAGCTTTTGAGATTTATTCATCAATGAGGTTAATAGTATATACCCTATAAATGAGTTTCCTTGAGCTTCGTCTCTATGCTCCCTGCGGTTACATCTCAGAGATTGGCTATGGAATGGGTGGGAGCTATGGAGACGGGGGATAGCTATTGTAATCAGAGGGTTTCATGTAAAATCTGGTAGAAAAGTGACTGGTCGAAACTTGGCTGTCCAAAAAACTAACTTTCTCACAAGAATAATCCAAAGGGAATTTAATCATGCAGTGGTATCCATTAAAAGTGTCATAGAATTTGGCAAGTCTCATCTAGTTCAGACAACCTAGCCAAGTCTCATCTAGTTCTAATGTTTAAGTCAAGTGTCAATTGGTTCTACTTAATTGTTTTAATCCTTGCACTGCCTCCCCAAACTATCTTAACTAGCATTTTTAGTGTCCAAATTTCTAAGGTTAATGTGATATTCTTAACGTTGTTGTACTAATCTCTCCCTCGGTGACAACAAATGACCCTATTTCACCCATAACCAGTCCCTTTCCATGTCTAGCTGGGTCGTGCACTCATACGTTTTGAAGGAAACAAAATCAAACATGAACAACTGTTGTAAGCTTTCATTCATTTCTTCGACAAATGAATGCAGCAATTTTTCAGAATGAACCACCACTGCTACCTTTCATACAAATTACCTGCCACTGGCAATGAGTTTGGCATTGGAATACTGCAGAAAGTTGAAGTTCTTCTGGTAGCCAAATGCTTTGACATTAAGATTGCCATTGACACTCTTGAGCCCACCTCTGACGCCAATACTGAGTGGTTTCTTTGGGTCTTTGCATCGAGTAGAGCAAGCCTCCGCCCACAAGGTCACGAAAAATGGAGAAGACACTTTAGCCTGAAGTATGGATACACTCTGTCTTGCTTTACCAATACCTACAATTGGTAAAAGAGTAACAATAAACCATGAGCAGCGTTCAGTAAGTGGATCGTGCATGAGACATTTGATGAACAATGAACATGAAGAATGTTCATATTGCCGCGTACACCCATAATGCAACACTATGTCTTCCAATAAGGGTCATTACACTAAAACAGGTCAGAGGTCATCTGAAAACTCATCAAGCAACCTGACCCCGTCCCAATGACCATACCAATGGGCCTTTGCATGGTACTATTTTGGAACTTAACACACCCAAGATGTAAACTTTATTAGAAGGACATGGATAAATTTCATTCATGAAATCAGTGTTTCCCCTGGGTTTCGAAAGGAGTGTGATGGTAAACGGTTCCAGCGGATGCGAATGTTGATGCCGCATGTGGTATGGAGGAGGGGATCCCAGTGGGGTGGAGTTGGTAGGCATTCAAAAAGAAAATTTGAAAAAATATAATTATGTAATTTAATTGCTGCTGTCTGACCCACATATGTAGTATATGTAGGCACTTAGTAGATTCAGAGGCAAATGTAAAAAATACAAGAGCAGTGTGGAGTGTTGATCAGCGCCCATCATGTGCATCCATATAGCACAGATACAAGGGATGATTTACTATTTCAAAGATTCCCACTAAATAGAGCAATGCTAGTAATAAGCCTCTAGGGGGCGCAGAGTGCGTCAGTAATGCTCTCCTCAATGGGAACATACCTGCAAAGACCGTAAACATTATTTTTTGAACTGGTACAGGGAGCACAGTGGTAGTCAGATTTGACCAAACGTAGTCATCTGTTGTTACATTCGTATAACAACATTTGTCAAATTTCATAAAGATAAATTGCAGGAAGAAACAGCTGCAGATGCAAAAAAGCAAACTGGCAATATGGTATGCCACAGTAGTCAAGACCATAACAAAAAATCACTGAACATGCTCTTCACCGTGGAAACGCATTTACCAGTTTTCAGCCGTCCCCTTCCCAGAAAGAAGATGATACGCCAATTTTCATAATCATCCTGGCAAGGCCCCTTACTGACGTGCACATCAAATCCATAGAAAAAACAGGAAGATGTCATAGTCTCTTATAGCAATCTATTTGCCATATTTTAGAAAAATCCATCTAGGAACTATTACGAACAGATATAGAAAGTAATGGAAAAAATAAAATTGCCATTAGGGGGCGCAGCAGTAGTTGGATCTGTCTAAAAGTCGTGGTCACCTGTTACCACCTTTATATAAATATACTAGTCAAATTTAACAAAAATCCAGTACACGGTTTAGGAGACACAGCCATGGACACAAAAAATAAAACTGGCACTAGGAGGACCCACGGTCATCTTCAGGCGTCCTCTTCCTAGCAGGAACATACATTATGTCAATTTTTGTAATCCTTACAGTGGTTTGGCCTATAGAGGGGCAGGCAACAATAAAAACTCGAAAACAGTAAAAATGCCCACTAGGTGGCACAAAATATGTTGAATCCATCTGAAAACATGAAGTTGGCAAACTCTTTCTAATAGATACCTACTTGCCAAATTTCATAAAATTCCATGAAGGAACTCTGAAGATACAAAGGCAAAATAATGTAAGTACATAAAATTGGCACTAGGGGGCACACTGGTAGTGAGAACCGTACAGAAATTCATGCACGTCATCCCAACCATAAAATGAATGAATCTGTAAAATTTCATGAACATACATCAAAGAATGTTGGAGATACAGCATGCAGATGCTGGGCAGATGGACCAAATGGCAAAGATGAAGGGGACTCAGCACTACTAGGCTCTATCTGAAAGTTACCATCTTCTGTCAAGACCTCCACAGAAACACATGTGCCAAATTCTATGCAGATTCTGTAAAAGGGGTTTGAGAGATATAGCGATGGATGCTGAACGCTCTGACAGATATGACGGAACTATGCACCCACATAATTACCTATACGTAGGCAAACAAGAACAATGTCATTCAAGTGCGTGGTGCACTTTGCACTTCCCAGAAACAGTAGGCACTAGAATTATCAAGCAAGAAAACTTGTTTCTAACTAAAGTTACTGCATGGCACATACCTAAAAACTTTTCAATAGAGTTTGGCAATATCCACTTCACATAAGATGGCAGGGTTGGTACAGACGGCCATTGGGCCTTCAATGCAGGGGTCAACACCGCAGTTAGGGAAGCCTTGGTTTTTTCTTTGTCAAGTTCACCATCAAATTTCTTGGTCAATCCAAAGCCAAACTAAAACATGGCAAAACATGGCAAAACATGGCAAAACATGGCAAAACATGGCAAAACATAGCCTGATACCATGGCACACCTCACATTACACGTGTCTACAATTTTCCGCTAAAGATTTCTTCCTCATGATTCAATGAAGACACTAAATCAATATAATTAAGTAGTGCTTTGTGAAGGACGGCTTTCAACTTGAATGTGTGCCCAGATCACATGTAGATCAGTAGCAATGTCTCACTCACAAAAAAAGCCACCTTCGCAAAATGTACCTGCAACTGGACTTATGATATTTGATAAAATGGGCCCCTTGCATTCGCACCAATGCAGCAAACCTTTTGAATATTTTAGAAAGTATTTTACGAACAACATATGTCCCAAATATTATCCCATACACGTTAAAACAGTAGGCCATGTAATAAATTTGTTTTCCCTATTCACTTCCCGCACTACTTCAACCGTGATCTCTGACATGGAAAGTTCAAAAGGAAGGTCAATGTCGACTCGACGTCGTTAGCCAACTCAATCATCGAACTTTCCAAAAATAGTTAAAAGTAATAAATTGCAGCAGACAGTGTAAATAACATTCAACGTGCAATCAAGTCCCAATTGCAACATCTGGAACAGGACTGTTAATTATATGACAGTTCTGTCTCAGTTTTCAATTGCTAAATATTATATCGTCTGCAATTCAGGCACCGATTCCTTGGTAACTACAATATCAAACATCGCAAGTTGTTATTTAACTATTTTTAGGAGATGTTACAAGTTAAAAACACAGTTACTGTTGTTTTCATCTTTGTTATCTCTTTTCAAGTAATAAGTTGTTACATTTAAAACCGTTTCTTTTACTAGAGAAAACTTGCAAGCTAAAGTGCAAGTACATACAATAGGATGTGATCCGCCACGTGAACAGTCTGAGTGAAGTATTTAAAAAATCTGCCAAAAAAATGAAACTTAGGAATTTGAAGCGTATGGGATAAATACAAAATGTACCTCGATTACTGTACATGAAGTAATATCCCACTCGACGGAATAATGTCTTGTGGGATACTACTGCATGTACGCCACTCTCAGTACATTTTGTGTATTAGTATTATATAATGATAGGTGCATCACAAGCTCCTTATCAGAGATGAAAAGGAGACTGAGGTAGGCGATATGCTGTCATTTATTATGACTAATACAATTACAAGTAATAGATAGTGAATAAACAAGTAATAAAAAAGGATAATCTCTGGTAAGATGGGCAATAAAAAAGCCCAACAAGAGATATTTTAAGACAAAACAAGTCCATCTTTGCCATATAAACTAATACTTACAGTTGGCCCTTCCACATCCAAGTTTGAGTTTGGCCTCCATGTAACACCAACATCCATGGTGCCGGTGGCAGTGATGGAACCAGACAAGAAGCCTTTAATCTGATAAAAACAAACATAAATACTGTCAACATCTTGATGGAGAAATAAAAGATTACATAATCATTAGGTGAATCGACAACAATCATTCCACTTTAGTGGCAAAACTTCACAAAAAAAGGATAGTGAAAAGCAATCAGTGTTTTATAAGTATGTTTGAGAGCTTACTCGGCTATCCGAGCAAAGCAGTAGCCACTTGCAGTGATTGGTCAGAGAAGTTGAATTGTGGTACTGAATTCATTGTTTCTGTTGCCTTTCACAGGTACTGCAAGCTAATGTACTGCTGTCTACAGAACTCAGCATATTAGATTCTTCATATTATTTTCTTAACAACAAGCAAAACACATGAACTAGACTAAGTGATATAACATGCAAAATGAAGATTCTATTGAAATTTTCGCTGTGTGTGAGTTTATCAGCTGTCTTCATTTTCCATGAGTTATACATTAATGGGAAATATTGCCATTTTCCAGATTTTCTCAATGAGTGAGAACCATGTAAGAATGCAACAAAATTTAAATAATGGATTATCATCGAACCACGTAATAACACAATTAAGTTGGATTTTCATAGAACAGTGTAATATCACATTTAAATTTTAATATTCATTCTCATAGAACCATGTACTATACAATTCAATATCAATAATGATTTTCATTGAACCAAACAATCCAGAGCTCGATTTGGCCACCTGCAGGTCGCCAATGTGACCTCAGTATGTGTTTGGTGACCAGGGAAAAATTCCAAGGAGCCCCAAGGTCACCACTGCGAGTATCAAAGTCGGACAATGTTTCCCTCTAAATTTGTTTCAAGGTTCGTGTTGACTTCCTAAGTTGAAATTACAAACAGTTTTCAGAGATTTATTACCTTCGATTCACAACTGTTCTATTTCTTGAATTTAATGCACTTGCCACCACGTTTAAATAACAACACTAAGTAAAAACAGAGAGAACTTGTAATTGTCGGGCAGAAATCGGGCAAGATCAGTGAAATTCACACCACTAAGCCAAGCGGTAGTCAGCGTTGTCCTTTGCTCATACGCCGGTAACCGGTGGGAGGGATAAGAGTTAGAGACTGAGGGTATGTAGAATTCGGGGAAATTAGAGAAGCGAAAGGAAAATGCATGCCATTACAGCAGTGCAACCTTTTTTTAGTCGGCAAAATTTTTGAACGCGATGATTTTGATTTCAGGTGTGGCGATCTCATTTCATTTGGCGACCTGGGATTTTTGCCAGGCAAACCCAATGCGACTTGGTGTGTAGCTGCAATCATTTAAATCTAAACATAGATTCTCACAGAAATATAATAAATCAACAATAATGCCACTCCAATGTGAAAATTGCCTAAAATAAATACATTCTGTGATTTTTCAGACGAATTTTACAAGGAAAAATTTTGCATTAGGACATAAACTGGAAGAGGATTTCGAGTTCTATCAAATTTCGCAGGATTGATTTCAGGAAAATTTATTCATGAGCTGACGTTTATCTATAATAATTAAAATCTCAAGCTAGACTGCTGTGGACTAATGGCACCACTGCTGGCAACGAACTGAGGCTTAATTATCCAATTCATAAACAGAACATTAAAATCACTGTCAGATGTCTAAAGAGGGCATCTTCAAAGCCTTAACCCATACCAGCTACAGAACTTATTGGGATTCTTGGTTGTATGAGAAAATAACAGATTACTGTAAATAATTCCTGTAAAAAGATTCCTACAAACTGTTGTGGGTTTCTAAAATACATGGCAGCACTACTATAGACACAGTTGTATGCGAGAACACAGCTATTAGGTGTAAAACAGTGTTTCACAAACTGTGCATACGGCAATGAGCTTACATCGGCCTTTGCTGTTACTTTGAAGGTGACGTCAAATAGAAATCTGCCCGGCAGCGTCAGCAGAGGATACGGCCATATTGGTAAAGCAAATGTACCAATCTGTTTATTGTTGATTGGGTGACTGTATCGAGATTCCTTTGGTCCCGAAGCACTGAAACTGTTGAGGAAATAAACGAATAGTTAGCATCCAGACCTTGGAAAAAATCTCGATATCTACTGGCTTGACATTATAAATTAGAATTACGTGTGCAGCTCACAACGTTTTTGTAAGAAATTTTGTACTGAGAGATGAAAACAATTTCATACAAATATCACAAACCAAAAATACAACTCATATAGGCCACAGAAATTCTAATAATGCCTAGTATAGTTTTAGAAATAACTATCTAATGCAAACTGACAGTCAACTGGACCTGGCCACCCAGGCGCATGTAAGTCTCAGTAATTTATCCAAGACAAGATTCCATGATCTCCACAGGTGACAACAGCAACAGAGTAACCTGATGCTGTTGTTATGACCATCAACCACAAGATGGCGTTCCTGTTCCTCAGAATTGCAATGCCTCAAAAACTTTTGCAGAGCAGTTTTCTTCTCATAGATCATCCAGGCAAAATGAAAACAAACAAGCATAGTTAGTTCTCCTGTTTTGGTATGTACTGGACTCATTTTGAAACTTGTGCTTCAATATGTAAAGAAAAAAGTGTCTGTTTGCATCAATTTCAGCCATCTCGCAATTTTCGAAAAACATAAGCGAGTTCAGGTTTTGAAAAGGCATGGCTTGCCAAATGAGTCATAATTACATAATTATAATATACTGCGTTTACACACACAAGTGCCACCCACCAACCCTCGTCAAAAAGCTAAATTCAAAGTCGGGCAGAAAATATACACACTTAGTACTGTTTGTCAGTTGCAAGTCGTTTATAGTGTTTGTACTGACGTTCACAGACCTGGCCATTTGTAAAGAACAAAAGAAATCAACTGTAGAAATTAAGCGGTGGGTTTAGAACTCAACATGTGTGACTAAAAAGAGAATTTTGATAAGCAAAATGCAATTAACTGAATACAGCATTAAAATGACTACTGTGATGGGATGTTAGTAACTGTATGTTTATTGTTATGCTTATTTAGTTGTTATTCTTCATTTATCCTAATATGCTAATGTCTTTGTTGCGTCTCAGTGCGCCTTTGTTACGCTAGCCACAAGCTTTGGAGAAGGGTGTATTTCCTTCCTTTGACTTATCACGTGTAACTGAACTGAAATGTAAGCATGATGAGGTGAAATAAACATTTTTTGTTCACTGGAGACTTGCTACGGTAAGTGCCACAAAGAAAATCTCACAAACCTTCCTTGGAAGTCGATTCTCTGTTCCACAAATCCCTCAAGTTTCCCACTGAACCCTACGCCCACCTCATGTACATATGGTTTGCTTGCGCTTATTCGCAGCTTCAGCTTCACCTTAGGTTCAAAGGTCACACGAACGGTTGTCGTAGCTGTGACTTTTCCGGACAGTTTGGGCTTGAAGTTCTTTCTGAAGAAGTTACGTATACGTTCGACTATACCAGCTTTGCGCCTCACTCGGCGCTCTTTGCTGATGGAGGTGAGATCCAGTGAAGTGGTGATGTTACCATCCTCGTCAACGTCACTCACGGAAATGGCTTCAATAAACAAGTATCCGGCCTTTTCAGTCACTTTAGCAACCTAATGAAAATCAAATAATACATATATTGATAAGCTGATTGTGGCTGGAAATTGGGACATAGAGACTTGTCAACATGGGGACAATTCAACTAGTGAATTAATACTCAAACTTAGTAGTCATACTATTTTTAGCCTATTATTGAAGAGCAAGGGTGTCCACTAGGGAAGAAAGCACTGACGTTCTGTGTAAGAAGAGTATGCCAGTGTATGCCAGTGTCTGTGAAGGTGATGCATACATATCTACTCAGCTCAAGTCAGCAAATGGACCAAAGTACTTTTTAGAAGCATTCTCGCTGCTAGAGCCTCAGTTAGAGAGTTATGATCTGATCAATTAAGGTACAAATTTATCTGAATGCATGATGAAATGAAAGCTGACTCGGCTGAAATTTGGTATTTCAAAGCATAAATACAACCAAGGATTTTAAAATGAAAGTTTCTCATGCTAGTAACATGACTAGTGTGTGGGAGTCAATCAAATACGCTCAGTCAATAGACGTTCTTGAATCTTGATTTATGATCCTTGATGAAATGCAAGTTAGATTCTTAACATTCACGTTCAGTATCTCCCTAAATGATTTTGGATGAGTTGGAGGAATGAATGGCTCGTTTGTCTTTAGTTTAAGGCATTAATGGATTAAATCTGATGTAAAAGTTTTAACTGGTGAAAAATGATGATGTACCCAGGAACCAAAGGAGGGGAAATTGATGGATTACAAAGTAAAGTACAATCAAGAAGTTGTACCTACAGGAACCAGTTCAGATTGGATTGACTAAAAGATTAACTAGTCATTAGGAGGCACTCAGGAACCAGTTCAGATTGGATTGACTAAAAGATTAACTAGTCATTAGGAGGCACTTAGGAACCAGTTCAGATTGGATTGACTAAAAGATTAACTAGTCATTAGGAGGCACTTAGGAACCAGTTCAGATTGGATTGACTAAAAAATTAACTAGTCATTAGGAGGCACTTAGGAACCAGTGAAGATAAGATTGAGAGCTTAATAAGTACAGTCATGGTGATCTGTACCAGGACTTCCTCTTTTAGAAATTGCATTGAATGTATGGCTTTCTGTTGTATTTTACGATTTGAACCATCAATAAAGAAACTGCGTGAAAATCGTGTCCTTTACAAACTGCCATTGCTAGCTCCAAAAACCCAACACAACCAATAAAGCTAAAAGCAGACACAATGGGGAGTGCTTATTCAAGATTTTGACAGTCTGCAAGATAAATAACACACATTAACCATTCATACAGTGAGGTTTTTGTACGCGTACTTTAATTTCAAAGTGGCTACAAACCCAAGAAGAGAACTTTTGATTTAGACCGGTTATCACTTGGTAATAGGTTTCAAATTGATCTTTACTATGATGAGAAGTGATTTTTGATAACTGGCAGTCTGTTATTCATTGAGCCGATGCTCGGTGCATCAAGTGACAAGCCAACTTGAAGAGCCTGATCAGTTACCTCTAACCACCGGATTCATGTCCAGTTAGACTAAGCTACAATTTGAGACCAATTTCATAAAGTTCAGATGTCAAATTCAAAAGTTGTTTTTTGACTTTGTGAACCTCTGTTAATATTGCACTAATCTGACATGCTTTGTTCTGGAAAGTTTTCCAAAAGCAGTTTTTTAATTCAGCAATAATGTATGCATATGGACTCGAGTTTAGGGTTTCTTGAGAAGAAATCAACTTTTGAGTTGATGAAGCTGGACGCCATCTGACGACATCAATCTACGCCTCCAACTAGACAGTGTACGACATACGAATGTGGACCCTCAGTCAGCGGTTACGAAGAAAGGGCTACAAGATATCAGACTGCATAGAATCCTGACAACTATTGAGGCAGATGACATCGCTGAAAGTACAACATTTCAAGACTGCATGGCAACTGGGGAAGACCAGTGACGCTGGAGAGACAGATGACATCTAGGAAAGACTGGTATGGGACAGGCTGGGCCAGTATCTTGGCCTGTATCTCCGTTTACAGGAGCACTTATACTCAAGCTATGTCAAACCAAAATGAAGCATACCCCCAGTCTTCCAAGAGGATGGGAGAATGACAGACTCACAACAGTGGATATTACAGAAACGCATTTGCAACGACCAAGTACTCAAGACCCTTGCAGACGTCATAAATGGTGAGCAAAAGACAAGAGCAACTCAGTCCAGGGCAAGTAGCCAACACATCCATTCATCAGAGCAGGTGAGCGAGGGAAGAAGTCTGGAACTTGGCTTGAGAAGAAGCAAGTCTTTCAGCAGGATACGATGGCTAGGAAAACTCGAAGATCCAGACTTTTGTAATTGAATGAGGCACAATCATGATCGAAACTGATTTCGTGGCTCATTTGTCCTCAGGAGAAAACGCGACTATGGTTTTCAATTCATAGTTCCCAGTTCACACAAAGACAGTACCACTGTCTTGAATGAAGACTTGAAGAAGCCAAGTGTCATTGAATGTAGACTTCAAATATTTTAGCGAGATCATGTAATATCACGCCACTGTAACATGTCAAAGAAAATACTTGGAGGCATCACTTCAAACAAATACATATTTAACTTTACCTGAGCTACAAAACCTCTGGACTTCCTCCCAGGCACAACAGAGCCTGTCGTTACAACATTGCCATTCGCATTGTAGAAATTAAGACCTTTCCGACCAGTCCCGCCCGTACAGGTGAAATCCTGGGTTTGAGACATTCTTAACCTATAAACAGATATCAGATTGCTTGAAAGTGTGCCAAAATACAACTGGATTCTCCAAGAAACTATGTTTCCACAATCTCAAAAACTTTAAGGAAAAGGGTCTTTAATCAAATGTTTTTACACACCAGATGTAACATTCACATACAGAGGTGCTGGGGACTGCCGTAGCGAACGCACCCAATGTCCACGTGTTGAAACAGAATTACTGGGACTTTGTGCTTAATTCGGGACTGCAGGCCTCAGCACATCATTATTATTACTCTATTTTATCTCATTTATACATCTAATTGTGCATATTAACTAATTTTTATGCTAATTTATTTATTAATCTTTTCAATCTAATTGTACATAGTTGTCTGTATTTTACTTCGTGTAATTATTTCCAACTGGGCCCACTTGAAAATCAGTGTATTCACTGAAGTGGTCATCTAATTTTTTAAACAAGTTCAAAATAATCATAATAATATCATAATAATAAAGTGATGGTTACAGCTCACAAAGTTCTTAATAAACGCATAATTTGGCAGGTCTATACAGCAGTTTTGTGCGAGTTTGGTAATATCATACAAGTTTTCCAAGACATCACTGCGTGAGCACTACGAGGAAAGTAAACGATCAAGGAAAGCAGACGATCATCTCACCAACTTCACTCATGAGTATATAAGATTAGAGAACACGCCTTTGTTATATTCCTTACTGGGGAGTCCATGAGGAATCATCAGTACACTCGGTCATCTCAGTTTCAACGACAACCCCAATATCCAAGGCTTGCACCCTAGTAACAGTTTCCAGGAAACCTCTGCTTCCATTGCCAGCAAGGATGGTCCCGTTAGTGATCTTTCTGGTTTCACTGTTGGCAGCCATAACAATGTAGAAACTGTAGTCTATGTTACCCTGAGTGTCCTGCTCATATCCATGACCAACGCATTTGTACACAGGCACATCTGAAAGAGCAAACACTATGAGGTAATTGGACCAGCGCAAACATTATGAAGCAATGAGCCCAGAACAGAAACAATAAAAGCCAAGACAACTCATAGAAATTATCTGAATGTAAAACAAGATACGAAAAACAAGGTAACTGTGAATGCTTTGGCATACAAATGAGTGATGTTATCTTGGCGGAGATGTTTAGTTTTTATATGACAAACTTGCATTATCCGTCCAAAAAATTATTATCGTCTTTGAATTTTTAAAATCTACTCAGTAAAACCATAGGTATAAACTAAAATAGAATACTAAGCTTTAGAGGAGGCAGTGGGTCACACTGCTAAACCCTTGAGTCAGGTCTCTGGCTCCTCAGTTCAGTTTTATCTATATATAAATCAAATATAAAAATGGTTTCAGGTGATCAGTGCAATAGGCCCACCTGAGTGGCCTGCCTACATCTGGTAAAACGTGCCTGCAATTACTTTTTCATTGTAGTTAGACATGGTTCATTTCTTGAAAGAGGTTGCACATGTGCCTTTTTATTTGGTCCAGTTCATGCTCACTGGGACACTTCCATTTTTGAACCACCGTCAGCACAAGTAAATGGTAAAGAAGGACTCGGTATCATTATCACGGCCTTTAAAATCAAACATAAAATATAAGCGGTTGACAGACTTGGAAGGTGCAGTGATGCATTAGAAAGGAAAATTGGTGGAGGTGGGCAACAGATTGTAATTAAATTAGTGATTCGATAACTAACTACCTGCGAGTTGGGTACCACAAAGACTTGCGCATCATGTGCTGCCACTCTTGGCTACCATGATTTTGTGGTAGAATTCAGTCTCCAAAATATTTTATTTTTTGTTTTTTTGCCTATGAATCTACAGTACCTTAAATTCTTCTTGAGTGGCATGCCAAATATTATAGTTTTATCACCAATGGGGTGCTTTTGTCATGTGACAAATTACGAAGTAAATCCAATAGCAGATACATATCAAAACTAAAAAACCATCTAGTTATAGACAAATTAATGTTACATTAGTATAATTTTTGTGGAAGAGAATAAAGCAGTCTTTTCACCGTCATCTGAATAAAAGTTGCGTTGTTTTGAAGAATTTCCTACTGTTAAATTAGCTCAAGAACAATACTTCAAACAAACTAAGGCAAGGGCAACAGACCTAAAATCACTACGGTAGTACTCTGCTTATCTGAACAATTTATTTCACCTCAGCCGGTTACAATTTGGTAATTGGTTCATTGGTCATGTGGACACTAATGATAGCCCAGCATCAAATGGACTGAATACATCATATTGGTCTGAAGAAATGACACACCACAGATCAGTTCTAAACAGAACAAGGAACAAGAGGTCTAAATCAAAACTTGTTTCGGCAGAAAAAACAGATTTAATGTCGCTTTAAGGGGTTTCAGAATTCGTCCATCTGCTGATGTTATCAAGACTCTTAACCTTGTAAGGTAATGTCACAATAGAGTGAGCTGTGATCACTGTAAAGGAGTAACTTGAGTCGTAAATTTAATGTGTCAATTATTCACACATTTCAGGTGGGACTGAACACACTTCACTTATTATGTATTGGGTGGGACTAAAATGGGTCAGTTGTTGTCATGTTTTGGGTGGGATTAAAACACAGGTCAGTTGTTATCAATTGGAAGAAAGGGGTCAGCTGTTCAATAAATATTTGAGTGTGATTGATGATTGGACAGAAAACAATATTTGGGTGTGAGTGGACGTGTGTGGCTGTGAACATCTTGTTGACAATTCTAGTTTCTGACAAATGAAAAATAATCAAGCTATTTCCACTGAAGGAAATATCCACCCTCACAATGTAATGTACACACCATAATGCTGGACATTTGAATGAGAGTGACATGAAATTGTGCAAGGACAAAAAGATACACAGAAACCTCAAACTAACCCTCCTATGAAAGTGTTAAGTTCTGTCTCATAAAATACTTGTAATCTTTTCATGAAGCAAGAAGACAAAATCGTGCAATACTTCTAACAGTTTAGAGAATAATAATTAGTTTTGCCCTCTTTTTGAAACTTCAGTGCAGAGTTACAAGACGTGTATTACACAACCAGCAACCATCCCTGTGACTCCATCCTGAAAAAGTTTCAAATCATTTTGCAGTAATTGTGGTTCCAGACTTCAAACTCATGGTTACATATATAAGAGGGTAAACACATGTAGATGGGTTAAACTAATCCACAGTAGTTCTCAAAATAGGCCATTCTGACTGTTGCTTCACTTAACTAACAGTCGTGGGCAGACAAATCATAGTTGTAGGTAGACAATTAACAGGTGTGGGTAGACAAATTACAGTTGTGGGTAGACAAATAACAGTTGTGGGTAGACAAATAACAGTTGTGGGTAGACAAATAACAGCTGTGGGTAGACAAATCACAGTTGTGGGTAGACAAGTCACAGTTGTGGGTAGACAAATAACAGTTGTGGGTAGACAAATAACAGTTGCGGGTAGACAAATAATAGTTGTGGGTAGACAACTCACAGCTGTGGGTAGACAAATAACAGTTGTAGGTAGACAAATCACAGATGCGGGTAGACAAATAACAGTTGTGGGTAGACAAATAACAGTTGCAGGTAGACAAATAATAGTTGTGATTAGACAAATAGCAGTTGACCTAGATGACACTTGGTTTTGCTGAATTTCCAACTGCTGGTTTATGGCCCATGAATTCTTTTCAGGTCACACAGGACACAAAGAGATAATCATGTTCATGTTTCTGTCACCACAGGCCTAACAACATCCTGTATTTCACATTAACTTTGTTAATCTGAAGAGCCCTTATAGAAAGCAGTGTTTTACAATGACAAGGTAATTGCATTAAATAAAATAAATAAAACATATACAAGAGAAAGAAGCCCTGACCAGGACCTCTTTCCACTGAAATTCAAGCCAAAATTTAATACTCTTGATTCTAAAGAATGGGACATTGATGGTTTTAGTGTTGGCAGTTCATAATGGAAATAATTCTTAATGTGTTATCCATGTTTACCAATTTTCATATTACCCATTCTTAGAGTAGTTTGGCCGATAGACTAAAACATAATAAAAACAGCCACTAGGAGGCACACACTATCTCAAATTCAATCTGAAAATAAAAAGGTGTCATCACCTCATTAACAGATTGAAACCTATGTGCCAAATTTTATAAAAAATCCACCAAGGAACTCCAAACATACAGAGGAAAATGGAAAAAAATAAAATTGCCTGCAGGGAACACAGCAGTTGTTGGCTCTGTTCAAAAGTCGTCATCACCTGCTGTCACATAAATACACTTGCCAAATTTAACAAACATCCTGCAGAGGGTTTAGGAGATAAAGCTGTGGACTCAAAAAACAAAGCTGCCACATGGAGGAGCCACTGTAGTCAGAGTCACCCGAACATCATTCTAAGTTGTCCTCTTCCCAGTAGGAATATTGTCAATTTTCAGAATCACTCTTACAATGGTTTGGCCTATAGAGGGTCAGACAGCAAAAAACAGACTAAAAAACAGTAAAAATGATCACTAGTTGGTGCAAAATACGTTGAATCTATTTGAAAAAGTAAAAGTGGTTTTTCTAATTGGTACGCGTAAGCAAAATTTCATGAAAATCTGTAAGGAAAAAGTTAACGAAGAAACAGAGGCAATCGAAAAAACCTAAAATTGCCAATAGGGGAAAACCGGTAGTCGGATCTGTTCAAAAGTCCATGAATGGAACATAGCTGCAAAATTTCATGAACACACATCAAAGGACTTTGGAGATAAAGCAGCGGACACGGGATGGATGTACAGACAGACAGATATGACGGCATAATGCGCGCACACATTGTGTGTGCCCATCCATTACATTTACAAGAGTGAACCTACCAGATTTCACTATGTGCAGGTTAGGTAGAGAGATATTTTGGGTCAATACATCCTCAAGAAACTGATCATCTGGAACATCCTCTGCTATCTGCTCGTCATCCAAGGGAATAAGATCTATGTCGTTTCTGAAGTCAGCATAACTGATAACGTCTTCAAGCTTAGCTGGACTGGCTCGAATGAACACGTATGGGGCTGCAACACAGAAAAGGAATAAACTACTTTAAGCTTTGTCTAGTTCACTAATGACAGAACACACTGTCAGTTAAAATATCTGATAAAGAATCTCACTACCACATTGCCTTCTAAATAGCTTACAAGCCTCACTAATCCAAATATTGGTCATATTCTTTAAGATAACTGCATAGCCATTTTGTCAATGAGCAGAAAAGCTAAACTAAAATGGTCAACAGAGGGTGCCACAGTAATCCAATCCATCTAAAGACCATCTGGTGCCCAAGCATACCCATAACATAAAGTCAAGACCTATCAAAATCTGCAAGCCATCTCAACAGTAATCGACAGACAAGGAAACTCTTGCAGAAAACATAAATAGCCAACAGAGAATGCAACTGTAGTCAAATGTGATTGAAGATGGATTGACGGCAGTGCATTCCAGCCAAATATCTGTGTGCAGACTGTTTTGCCGAAATTCTTCACCTTAATTTCAAGAACTAGAATGGCCAACAGTGGGCACCAAGGCAGCTGAATTCATCTAGTAATCAACTTTTACTGGTGCATCCCGGCCACAAAGCTAAGAAAAATCAAGAGCAGTCCTGAGGTGTTTAAGGCAACGATGGACGACAGACTGGCCACGATATTCTTTTACCACAATAGAATAAAGAAAGAGACTAAGTTTAGCACAAAATGTTTAATAACGTTGATGTCATGATTTTTAAATATTTAGAACAACTACCAAATGCATTACATTATTTACATGAACATGTTATGTTTATGTGACTAACCTGTCTCCTAATGGTTTTAATTATTGGCAGTAGAACAACTGTGATCCAATGTAGTAAAGGTACAGAACACTCCCTGCGTGTCCTATTCCGAGCACAATTCCAAAACATCTTTTAATATTAAATCTAACAAGCAAACACAAAATTCGGCACTACAGGTACTAGCACAAATAAGAAGAGATATTCCTTTGCAAGTTATCTTCTTGTATGCCATTTTACACACAACTTACCGAACGTCTTTTTCGCATGAATTGTATGAGAGATTCCGCCACTCTGTGCACTAGAGACGATGTCTCCAACATTCAGGTCAAGATCAGACGAAGCGACGATCAAAGAAGAGTCGTCAAGCACACTGGCACCAAATAGTACAGGGCAGCTATAGAATGTGGTTTCATTTGGTGAAAATATTTTGACATTGCTGCGGACTTTCGACTGCAATATGCGCTCTGGATTGGCATAGTTCACAGCCACGACACCTCCAGGACATCTGGTCTCATTCCATGTGTGACACGTATTATTATTCTAAATAAATAGAACAGGTAAGCAGTGCATGCACATAACACATCATTCCAAGACATTCAAAGATATTTACAGGACTCGTTTCACTATAGACTATAAACCACCATAATAATGGTGAATGCAAAGGACATTTGCAGTGACAAAAAATAATAACATACTAATCAGATGGTTGTCACGGAAACAACCCTAGACATAAACTCGCATTCAAAATTAACAGGGGCACACTGAATGATCACCATTTTCTACATTAGTCCACAGAAAATTCCAATTTCTTTGAATAAAAACTGCTCATTAACATGCCTTCTTTAACATAGTCCTGCTTCATTTAGTAAAACAAGAACTATGTCTGAAGTGCTCACCATCAGCGAGAAACAGTTCTCATAGTCGTTGCACGCCTGGCACTTCTCACTGTCTTTAAACTTGCCAGTATTGCAGTATTGAGACTTGCATTGCCAAGACTAAACAAAACAAAATCCAGAAGAAATTACATTGGAGAAACACAAATTGAACTTGCAAATGATGTGATGTAGCAACACAGAGCCCTGATACATGCCAGTCAAATGATGTACTATATGGCAAAGCCCACACCAAACTGC
The DNA here is from genome assembly GCA_002633005.1 of Phoronis australis. Taxonomy (NCBI): domain Eukaryota; kingdom Metazoa; phylum Phoronida; family Phoronidae; genus Phoronis; species Phoronis australis. The sequence goes on along the minus strand of NMRA01000234.1, from coordinate 679 downwards.
AACTTTGGTTTTAGTTATTTTACAGTTGCACTATAATTTTCCTACAGCTGTAGGGTGACTGTTCAATTAGATTTCAACTGAGTGAAAACTGGCAGCTTGCTAATCAACAGCAGCAGTTGAACAATAGCTGTACGGTAGTTGAAATTCTAATTTCCAAAACTGAACAGCACTCTGAATTAATTTCAGAAGAAAAGCAGTTGAAATTTGGTCTTCATCTCTTAATTGTGAGTTTTTAAGCACTTGAAATTCAGTCTCCATGCTTGAGTAACAAACCTTGATGAAACGTGAGCAGTCAGAATTTTCAGTTGTTGAACATCGGTGATAGAACCACGCACGGCACGACTGTCTTCGCCCAGTAATACCAGATGGCGTGCCTGGGTAACACTGCCGAGAAGACTGTTCATCATCACACCACCCACAACCAACTCTAGCTGTACAACGTGAGCAGTCATAGTGACGTCTACACGCAGAAAAGCTGCACGAACTGCCCTAAAATGCAGAGTAGCCACATGTCTCAGGATGAGAAACAAAGTTTTAAGCTTAAGGCCAATGTCTAGCAGATGCCCACCCTCTCAAAATTGCCCTGAAGGTATTAACTCTTCAATACAGCATTATTTACCTGGTCTTGGCTAATTATCATTTTATGGCCTGGTCATCCATTCAGCCAAAAGTAGGTCCA
>NMRA01000233.1:609944-625727 GCA_002633005.1 Phoronis australis | reverse complement strand
ACAAACGTGCAAAGTCAAATCATGGAGCTAGGTGAATCTACGTTGTAATTCGAACAATTACGTTGTATAAAGGGGCTACACCTTACGGGTGTAGGGGAACCAATAATGCATGGAGAACACTAGTCGTATTGAAGAAATACCAAAACAGGTATGCACTGTTTCAGTTTTTTACATTACTTTATTGCATTCGAGGACAGAGACCCAAAGTACAACGACAAACATATGTACAACCACAGTTAAGTACTAAACATCATATTAAACAACTTTTCTTACTCTGATTAAATATACGATCTTTAGAATGTTTGCATTTGGAGTCTTCATAATCTTGTTGAAATATCAAACAACGTTATGGTTATCAAAATTTTCGTTCACGCACTGCTGATGGAGAAATGCATAAGCATTAGAAACAAACAAAAATGCAATTCGTGTTCAACATAGTTCATAAACGCAAATTCTATTACAATAACAGTTATCTATTTTGTTGTTCCTTCCTGTTTCTACTTTCACTTTGTGGTTGACACACTATGTCAATCACTCTATTCATTATAGCCACGGGCTTGACTAGAGCGCAGAATGAGTACAAGGGCCCGAAATTAAAGCGTTCTTAGAATGGATTTTTCCTGTTTTGAGGTGCTAGACCATGCAAAATAATTTCTTAACACAAAATGTAATCACGTATTTATTTTAGGAAATACTTGAAGAATTTTATATCTTAATATAGGGTAAACAATTTTTAGTTTCCAGCCACTTGATGGCAGCAATGGAAAACGTTGATCAGTTGATTAAGTTACGAAGACTCTGACAGCAATATTGAGGAAATATTATGAAGACAGGTATGGAGATGGGGTTGAAGATGACCAACGTACAGGGTGCACATGTAATTGAAACGGGTAAATGAGTTATACCTCGCCATATCAGCAGACTGTGCGAACGGTTACCTCCCGCACCAGAGTACGCACTGTTAAGGAAAGTGAAGATTTTGCAAGGGCTGAGACGGTGGTCAATACATAACCGAATTGAGATATTTCAGTACTGTTCGGAACCGAACTTGAAATGATGCATGTAACGAACCTCCAGTCGTTACTGCGCGTTCAGTTCATTACTTTTGCAAAGCAAAAGCATAAATTCAATATATTCTTTCCTGACGATGACCTGTGAGAACAACTGACCTATTGTGGGTTCTATGTGCAGCAACATGTCGGAGTTTGCAACTGCTGGTTCTCAGCAATATAATTCCACTCACAATGGTATAGGGAACCAACTTTTACAACAGAGGTTCTTAACCGTAAAAAATTGTAGATATAGCAGCATGTCAAAGAAAGCAAGTTGTCGTTGGAGCGGTATTTATCTCATGAGATTTCCAAAACGAATCCTGGTAACCTTGAGATAGTTTACGCGAACGTTTCTTGAAATCAAAATAACTAGGCTAAGAGCATACATTCACATGATGTACATTTTCCATCCAAGCTGGTACCACGCACATGCATCTGTTAACTATATTGACAACTTACAACAATAGAAAACTTACGCGAAAATATAGGAATAATCATGCTGTTTACATAAATATGTTGCACCGACAGTGTTGGTTCTTGTCTGCTCGTTTGGCACAACTATTTAATTAAAAGTTACAGACAAAAAATTGGTTTGTGACACCTTTCTTCAAGGTGGTATCCGGTTTTGCTTAGAGTTCTAAAGTTCAACTTATTACAACTTAATGGATTCGGCAATGTGTTCAATGCAAGTATTCCATGGTGTCATAGGTTCGCGAGGTGTTCCAGAAACGGCTTGGGTGTGGAAAAGCAAGGCATCTTCGTCGCCAAATTTGTTGCGTTTGAAGGCAGATAACACAAATGTGCAGTCAAAACATGGAGCTGTGTGTGTCTACGTTGTAATTCGAGCAATCACATTGTATACAGGGGCGACACCTTACGGGTGGGTGCGAAACAATAATGCATGCAGAACACAAGTCGCATTGGAGAAATATCAGAACAGGTATGCTATGTGTAAATCCTTTACTTTACGTTATTGCATTCGAGGCCAGAGACCCAGAGTACAACGACCAACCTATGTACAACCACGGTTAAATACAAAACAGCAAATTAAACAGAACTTTTTTCAAATTACTCAAAATAAAAATACGGACTTACATCTGGAGCCTTTATAATGTTGTTGAATTACAATACAACGCCATGGTTATCAAAATTTTCATTCTTATGTTGCTGACGAAGCTGTGCATAAGCAATTGACACAAACAGAAATCCAACTCGATTTCAGCGTAGTTCATAAACGCAAGATCCATTCCCGTGACAGTAATCTATTTTTTGTTCCTTACCGTTTCCACTTGCACTTTTTGGTTCACTCACACTGTCAGTCATTCTATTCATTATAGCCATGAGTCCCCTGTCGACTAGAGCGCAAAATGAGTACAGGGGTCCGAAAATAGGGCGTTTTGGCAATGGATTTTGCACTTTTTGAGGTGTTAGACCATGTCAAATAATTTGTTAACACAAAGTGTAACTAAACAATATTGCTTATTTTGGGAAATACTTGAGGAATTTATATCTTTACATGAAGTTAAAGATTTTTTTTCGTTTCCAGCTATGTGATAACAACATTGGAAAACGTGGATGAATTGAACGGATTTATTAAGTTACGAAGACTCTAAGATCGATTTTGAGGAAATATTATGAAGAGAGAGATATGGAAAGAAGGATGGAGATGACAAACGTACAGGCTGTAAGTGAAACGGTTAAATGAGTTATACCTCACCATATCAGCAGATTCTTCGTCTTTGAAGCCGTGCAAACACTTACCTCCCGAACCAGCGTACGAAGTGTAAAGCCAAGCGAAGTGTTTACAAGGGCTCAGACGGTAGTCAATACATAACCGTACCGAGATTTTTCAGTACAGTTCGTAACGGTACGGAAATCTTGAAATGAGCCATGCACTGAACCTCCAGGCGTTTCTGTACCTTCAGTTCATTATTTTTGCAAACTAAAAGCATAACTTACAAGATATTCTTCCAAAACGACGACCCGTGAGAACAGCTGACCTTTCGTGGGTTCTTTTTGCTGCGACACGTCGGAGTTTGCAATTGGCTCCGGATTATCAGCAATGTAGTTCCGCCAGCAATGGTATTGCCAACTAGCTTTTACGAAAAATGTTCTTAACGGTAACATATTGTTGACTTAACAGCATGTCAAAGTAAGTAAAGAAGTCGTTGGTGTCGCAGCATTTAAGTCATCGTATTTCCAAAACGAATCCTTGTAATCTTGAGTTAGTTCACGCGAAAGTACCTTGAAATAATTATATTTAGGCTACGAACTTACATTTGCACTATGTAGATTTTCCACCCCAAGTGAGACCATGCACACGCATCTGTTGACTATATTGACAATTTACAACAATAGAACACTCCCGCAAAAATAAATTAACCATATAAAACATGTTGTTTGAACAAATGCGTCGCTCGAAGAGTCTTGGTTCTTGTCTGCTCCTTTGGCAAATCTACTTAATTAAAAGTTCCTAACAAAAATTTGTTTTGTGACACCTTTCTTCAAGGTGGTATCCGGTTTTACATAGGGTTCTAAAGTTTATCTTATTACAACTTAATGGATTCGGCAATGTGTTCAATGCAAGTATTCCATGGTATCATAGGTTCGAGAGGTGTTCCAGAAGCGGCTTGGATGTGGAAAAGCAAGGCATCTTCGTCGCCAAGTTTGTTGTGTTTGAAGGCGGATAACACAAATGTGCAGTCAAATCATGAAGCTGTGTGTGTCTACGTTGTAATTTCGTGCAATGACATTGTATACAGGGGCGACACCTTACGGGTGGGTGTGAAACAATAATGCATACAGAACACTAGTCGCATTGGAGAAATATCAAAACAGGTATGCTATGTGTAAATCCTTTACTTTACGTTATTGCATTCGAGGCCAGAGACCCAGAGTACAACGACAAACCTATGTACAACCACAGTTAAATACAAAACATCAAATTAAACAACTTTTCTCAAAGTACTCTAAATAAAATTACGGACTTACATCTGGAGCCTTTATAATGTTGTTGAAATACAATACAACACCATAGTTATCAAAATTTTCATTCTTATGTTGCTGACGAAGCTCTGCATAAGCATTTGACACAAACAGAAATCCAACTCGTTTTCAGCGTAGTTCATAAACGCAAGATCCATTCCCGTGACAGTAATCTATTTTTTGTTCCGTGCCGTTTCCACTTTCACTTTTTGGTTCACACACACTGTCAGTCATTCTATTCATTATAGCCATAAGTCCCCTGTCGACTAGAGCGCAAAATGAGTACAGGGGTCCGAAGATAAGGCCTTTTGACAATGGATTTTGAACTTTTTGAGGTGTTAGACCATGTCAAATAATTTGGTAACACAAAGTGTAACTAAACAATTACTTACTTTGGGAAATACTTGAGGAATGTATATCTTAATATGAAGTTAAAGATTTTTTTTCGTTTTCAGCTACGTGATAACAACATTGGAAAACGTTGATGAATTGAACGGATTTATTAAGTTACGAAGACTCTGAGATCGATTTTGAGGAAATATTATGAAGAGAGAGATATGGAAAGAGGGATGGAGATGGCAAACGTACAGGCTGTAAGTAAATCGGTTAGATGAGTTATACCTCACTATATCATCAGATTCTGCGTCTTTGGAGCCGTGCAAACATTTACCTCCCGAACCAGCGTACGAAGTGTAAATCCAAGCGAAGTGTTTACAAGGGCTGAGACGGTAGTCAATACATAACCGTACCGAGATTTTTCAGTACAGTTCGGAAAGGTACGGAAATCTTGAAATGAGGCATGCACCGAACCTCCAGTCGTTACTATACCTTCAGTTCGTTATTTTTGCAAAGTAAAAGCATAACTTACAAGATATTCTTCCAAAACGACGACCCGTGAGAACAGGTGACCTTTTTGCTGCGACACGTCGGAGTTTGCAACTGGCTCCGGGTTATGAGCAATGTAGTTCCGCCCACAATGGTATTGCGAACTAGCTTTTACGAAAAAGGTTCTTAACGGTAACATATTGTTGTGGGTGTGGAAAAGCAAGGCATCTTCGTCGCCAAATTTGTTGTGTTTGAAGGCAGATAACACAAATGTGCAGTCAAAACATGGAGCTGTGTGTGTCTACGTTGTAATTCGAGCAATCACATTGTATACAGGGGCGACACCTTACGGGTGGGTGCGAAACAATAATGCATGCAGAACACTAGTCGCATTGGAGAAATATCAGAACAGGTATGCTATGTGTAAATCCTTTACTTTACGTTATTGCATTCGGAGCCAGAGACCCAGAGTACAACGACAAACCTATGTACAACCTCAGTTAAATACAAAACATCAAATTAAACAACTTTTCTCAAAGTACTCTAAATAAAATTACGGACTTACATCTGGAGCCTTTATAATCTTGTTGAAATACAATACAACGCCATAGTTATCAAAATTTTCATTCTTATGTTGCTGACGAAGCTGTGCATAAGCATTTGACACAAACAGAAATCCAACTCGTTTTCAGCGTAGTTCATAAACGCAAGATCCATTCCCGTGACAGTAATCTATTTTTTGTTCCTTGCCGTTTCCACTTTCACTTTTTGGTTCACACAAACTGTCAGTCATTCTATTCNAAATAAATTAACCATATAAAAACATGTTGTTTAAACAAATGCGTCGCTCGAAGAGTCTTGGTTCTTGTCTGCTCCTCTGGCAAATCTACTTAATTAAAAGTTCCTAACAAAAATTTGTTTTGTGACACCTTTCTACAAGGTAGTATCCGGTTTTGCTTAGGGTTCTAAAGTTTAACTTATTACAACTTAATGGATTCGGCAATGTGTTCAATTCAAGTATTCCATGGTGCCATAGGTTCGAGAGGTGTTCCATAAACGGCGTGGATGTGGAAAAGCAAGGCATCTTCGTCGCCAAGTTTGTTGTTTGAAGGCGGATAACACAAATGTGCAGTCAAATCATGAAGCTGTGTGTGTCTACGTTATAATTTCGTGCAATGACATTGTATAAAGGGGCGACACCTTACGGGTGGGTGTGAAACAATAATGCATACAGAACACTAGTCGCATTGGAGAAATATCAGAACAGGTATGCTATGTGTAAATCCTTTACTTTACGTTATTGCATTCGGAGCCAGAGACCCAGAGTACAACGACAAACCTATGTACAACCACAGTTAAATACAAAACATCAAATTAAACAACTTTTCTCAAAGTACTCTAAATAAAAATACGGACTTACATCTGGAGCCTTTATAATCTTGTTGAAATACAATACAACACCATAGTTATCAAAATTTTCATTCTTATGTTGCTGACGAAGCTCTGCATAAGCATTTGACACAAACAGAAATCCAACTCGATTTCAGCGTAGTTCATAAACGCAAGATCCATTCCCGTGACAGTAAACTATTTTTTGTTCCGTGCCGTTTCCACTTTCACTTTTTGGTTCACACACACTGTCAGTCATTCTATTCAGTATAGCCATGAGTCCCCTGTCGACTAGAGCGCAAAATGAGTACAGGGGTCCGAAGATAATCCCTTTTGACAATGGATTTTGCACTTTTTGAGGTGTTAGACCATGTCAAATAATTTGGTAACACAAAGTGTAACTAAACAATTACTTACTTTGGGAAATACTTGAGGAATGTATATCTTAATATGAAGTTAAAGAATTTTTTTCGTTTCCAGCTACGTGATAACAACATTGGAAAACGTTGATGAATTGAACGGATTTATTAAGTTACGAAGACTCTGAGATCGATTTTGAGGAAATATTATGAAGAGAGATATGGAAAGAGGGATGGAGATGGCAAACGTACACTCAGGCTGTAAGTAAAACGGTTAAATGAGTTATACCTCACCATATCATCAGATTCTGCGTCTTTGGAGCCGTGCAAACATTTACCTCCCGAACCAGCGTACGAAGTGTAAAGCCAAGCGAAGTGTTTACAAGGGCTGAGACGGTAGTCAATACATAACCGTACCGAGATTTTTCAGCACAGTTCGGAACGGTACGGAAATCTTGAAATGAGGCATGCACCGAACCTCCAGTCGTTACTATACCTTCAGTTCATTATTTTTGCAAAGTAAAAGCATAATTTACAAGATATTCTTCAAAAACGACGACCCGTGAGAACAGCTGACCTGCCGTGGGTTCTTTTTGCTGCGACACGTCGGAGTTTGCAATTGGCTCCGGATTATCAGCAATGTAGTTCCGCCCGCAATGGTATTGCGAACTAGCTTTTACGAAAAATGTTCTTAACGGTAACATATTGTTGATTTAACAGCATGTCAAAGTAAGTAAAGAAGTCGTTGGTGTCGCAGCATTTAAGTCATCGTATTTCCAAAACGAATCTTGGTAATCTTGAGTTAGTTCACGCGAAAGTACCTTGAAATAATTATATTTAGGCTACGAACTTTCATTTGCACTATGTAGATTTTCCACCCCAAGTGAGACCATGCACATGCATCTTTTGACTATATTGACAATTTACAACAATAGAACACTCCTGTAAAAATAAATTAACCATATAAAAACATGTTGTTTAAACAAATGCGTCGCACTAAGAGTCTTGGTTCTTGTCTGCTCCATTGTCAAATCTACTTAATTAAAAGTTCTTAACAAAAATTTGTTTTGTGACACCTTTCTTCAAGGTGGTATCCGGTTTTGCTTAGGGTTCTTAAGTTTAACTTATTACAACTTAATGGATTCGGCAATGTGTTCAATGCAAGTATTCTATGGTGTCATAGGTTCGCGAGGTGTTCCAGAAACGGCTTGGATGTGGAAAAGCAAGGCATCTTCGTCGCCAAGTTTGTTGTGTTTGAAGGCGGATAACACAAATGTGCAGTCAAATCATGAAGCTGTGTGTGTCTACGTTGTAATTTCGTGCAATGACATTGTATACACGGGCGACACCTTACGGGTGGGTGTGAAACAATAATGCATACAGAACACTAGTCGCATTGGAGAAATATCAAAACAGGTATGCTGTGTCAATCCTTTACTTTACTTTACAGCATTCGAGGCCAGAGACTCAGAGTACAACGACAAACCTATGTCCAACCACAGTTAAATACAAAACATCAAATTAAACAACTTTTCTCAAAATACTCTAAATAAAATTACGGACTTACATATGGAGCCTTTATAATCTTGTTGAAATACAATACAACACCATAGTTATCAAAATTTTCATTCTTATGTTGCTGACGAAGCTCTGCATAAGCATTTGACACAAACAGAAATCCAACTCGTTTTCAGCGTAGTTCATAAACGCAAGATCCATTCTCGTGACAGTAATCTATTTTTTGTTCCTTGCCGTTTCCACTTTCACGTTACTATACCTTCAGTTCATTATTTTTGCAAAGTAAAAGCATAACTTACAAGATATCCTTCCAAAACGACGACCCGTGAGAACAGGTGACCTTTTTGCTGCGACACGTCGGAGTTTGCAACTGGCTCCAGGTTATCAGCAATGTAGTTCCGCCCAGAATGGTATTGCGAACTAGCTTTTACGAAAAAATCTCTTAACGGTAACATATTGTTGACATAACGGCATGTAAAAGTAAGTAAAGAAGTCGTTGGTGTCGCAGCATTTAAGTCATCGTATTTCCAAAACGAATCCTGGTAATCTTGAGATAGTTCACGCGAAGGTACCTTGAAATAATTATATTTAGGCTACGAACTTACATTTGCGCTATGTAGATTTTCCACCCCAAGTGAGACCATGCACAAGCATCTGTTGACTATATTGACAATTTACAACAATAGAACACTCCCGCAAAAATAAATTAACCATATTAAAACATGTTGTTTAAACAAACGCGTCGCTCGAAGAGTTTTGGTTCTTGCCTGCTCCTTTGGCACAACTACTTAATTAAAAGTCCAAACAAAAATTTGTTTTCTTCAAGGTGGTGCCCAGTTTTACTCAAGGTTTTAAAGTGTAACTTTGCACAATGGATTCGACAATGTGTTGAATACAAGTATCCTATGGTACTGTAGGTTCGCCGGGTGATTCCAGAAACGGCTTGGGTGTGGAAAAGCAAGAAATCCTCGTCGCCAAATATGTTGTGTTTGGAGGCTAATAACAGAAACGTGCAGAGACAAATCACACAGCTGCGTGTATCACAGCTTTTACTCGAACAAGCCACATTGTACAGGGGGGGCGACACTGTACGGGTGTGCGTGAAACAATAATACATGCAGACCATTAGCCACATTGGAGTAACATCACAAGAGGTAGGCACTGTGTCACTACTTTAATTTACTTTATTACATTCGTATGTATTACAACAAATCTATATATTCAAGCTCAGTTAGGTACAAAACATCGAGTTAAACAACTTTTTCTCTAAGCACTAAGACTAAACATACCAATTTTACAGTGTTTGCATCTAAAGTCTTTGTAATCTTATTGAAGTATAAGACAGCGTTAAGGTTATCAAAAGTGTCATTCAAATATTGCTGAAGGAGCCTGCATAAGCACTACAAACAAATAAGAGCAATTCATCTTCAACGAAGTTTATGAAAGCAAATCCTATTTTAGTAACAATAGTCTACTTTGTTTTTCTTCCCGTTTCCACTTTGACTTTGTGGTTGACACATTATGTCAATCGCTCTCTTCATTATAGCGACGGGTCTCCTGTTGACTAGAGCGCAGAATGAGTTCAAGGGTCCGAAGTTATAGCGTTCTTACAATGGATATTTGCTTTTTTTAGGTTTGAAACCATGAAAAATAATTTCTTAACACAAAATGAAACCAAACAAGTACTTATTTTGGAACATTCTTGAGGGTTTTCATATCTTTATAATAATTTTTCGTTTCCAGCCACGTGGTGACATTATTGGAAAACGTTGATGAGTTGAGAGAATTTATTAAGTTTAAAATACTCTGAGAGCGCTCTTGAGGAAATATGAAGAAAGATATGGAGATGGGGATGGAGATGACAAACGTACAGCCTGTAAGTGAAACGGATAAATGACTTAAACCTCGCTTTATCAATAGACTTTGCGTCTTTAAAGCCGTGCAAACACTTACCTCCCGCACTGGCGTACGAACTGTAAAGCAAAGCGAAGTTTTTACAAGGACTAAGACGGTAGTCAATACATAACCGAACCGAGAATTTTCAGTACAGTTCGGAAGAGTACGGAAATCTTTAAACGAGGCATGCGCAGATCCTCCAGTCGTTGCCTCGCTTTCAGTTCATTATTAGTGCAAAGAATGTACATAACTTACAATATATTCTTTCCAAACNTCAATACATAACCGAACCGAGAATTTTCAGTACAGTTCGGAAGAGTACGGAAATCTTTAAACGAGGCATGCGCAGAACCTCCAGTCGTTGCCTCGCTTTCAGTTCATTATTAGTGCAAAGAATGTACATAACTTACAATATATTCTTTCCAAACGACGACCCGTGAGAACAACTGACCTATTGTTGGTTCATTTTGTTTCGACACGTCGGCGTTTGCAACTGCTGGTTATCAGCCATGTGAATCCTCACACAATCGTATTGGGAACCAGGTTCTATGACAAAGGTTCTTAACGTTCTTACAATGGATTTTTGCTCTTTTTGAAGTTTTAGACCAAGTAAAACAATTTCTTCAAGGTGGTACCCGGTTTTGCTCAGGGATCTAAAGCGTAACATAGTACAACTTAATTGGATTCGGCAATGTGTTCAATGCAAGTATCCCATGGTCTTGTAGGTTCGCCGTTGATTCCAGAAACGTCTTGGGTGTGGGAAAGCAAGACATCCTTGTCGCCAAATATGTTGTGCTTGGAGGCTGATAACACGAACGTGCAGAGATTAATAATACAACTGTGTGTACAACCGCTTTCATTCGAACAAACAACCGGTACGTTGTACAGAGGGGCCAAAACGTACGCGTGTGTGTGAAACAATAATACCTGCAGAACACTAGCCACATCGGAGAAATGTCAAAAAAGGTATGCTATGTTTATAGGTTGCTTTCAGACCAAGGATGGAGACTGATAAGAATGTGACTGAAATAATATATTCAGAAAACATGAAACCATAAGCCGGAACAATGTACTAAGCTACAGGTAAAGACGTCTTGTGCTACTACTGTCCATAACGTCGTGTGCACTGTGTCACTACCTTATTCTATTTCACCACATTCGAACCCAGAGATCCAAAGTATTACAACAAATTATTTATATATACATACGCACGTACGTACATGCATACATACATACATACATACATACATATATAACCACAGTTAGATACAAAACATCAAGTTAAACAACTGTCCTCTAAGCACTGAGACAAAATATACTATTTTTTACAATGTTTGCATTTGGAGTCTTCGTTATCTAGTTGAAGTATTAGAAAGCGTTATGGTTATCAAAATTTTCAATCAAATAATGCTGACGGAGATCTGCATCAGCATTACACACAAAAAAGTGCAATTCGTCTTCAACGAAATTCATAAAAGCCAATTCTATTTTAGTAACAGTAGTTCATTTTGTATTCCTTCCCGTTTCCACTTTCACTTTGCGATTCACACAGTATGTTAATCAAGTCCGTTTTTCTTAGACGCCAGAAACACCTTTTATTGTCAAGTTGAGATTAAATATCCACGATTCCGTGCAGAAAGCTGTGAAAGTAAATTTATTACAATCATGCAAAAAATGTTATTAGAAGAACTTCAGTTTTCATCAAAAATATTTTTGAAGTAAGGAAAAATTATATTTATTTATGATCACTTTTATCTTGGCCTTCTCGTTCTGGTCCTCTTGCAAAGCGCCTACACTTGTCTTTTCTTTTTTGTATCATGTATCTAAAGTGACTTATAAGCCCCGTGGAGGGTTGGGTGTTCCTAGTCTTTGTAACGTATTAATTGTTTAAATTCATTTGATCATATGTCACTATAATAAAAAAATACTTACTTACTTACTTACTTACTTACTTACTTATAGCCGCTAGATTCCTGTTGACTAGAGCGCAGAATGAGTACAGGAGTCCGAAGTTAAAAGCGTTCTTACAAAGGAGTTTTGCTCTTTTTGAGGTTGTAGATCATGAAAATAATTTCTTAACACAAAATGTAACTAGACAAGTACCTATTATGGGAAATAATTGAGGAATTTCATATTTCAACATAGAGTCAATGATTTTTCGTTTCAGCTACGTGATGACATCTTGGAAAACGTTGATGAGTTCAGAGGATTTACTAAGTTATGTAGACTCTGAGTGCGATCTTTAGGAAATATTATGAAGAGAGATATGGCGATGAGGATGGAGACGACAAATGTACAGGCTGTAAAGGAAACGGGTAAATGACTTAGACCTCGCCATATCAGCAGACTTTGCGTCTTTCAAGCCGTGCAAACTCTTACCTCCCGCACCGGCGTACGAACTGTAAAGCAAAGCGAAGTTTTTACAAGGACAAAGACGGTAGTCAATACATAACCGAACCGAGATTTTTTGGTACTGTTCGGAACAGTACGGAAATCTTGAAATCAAGCTTGCACCGAACTTCCATGCGTTGCAGCACCTTCAGCTCATTATTTGTGCTGAGTATGAGCAAAACTTGTAATATATTTTTTCGAAACGACTACCCGTGAGAAAAACTGACCTATGGTGGGTTCGTTTTGCTTGGACACGACGGCGTATACAACTGCTGGTTACCAGCAATGTAGTTCCTCACACAATTGTATTGAGAACCAGCTTTTACTAGAACGGTTCTTAACGGTAACATATTGTAAGCATAACAGTTTGTCAAAGCAAGTGAAGAAGTCGTTTGTGTTGCAGTATTTAACTCATGAAATTTTAAAAACGAAGCCTGGTAAACTTGAGATAGCTTACGCACACTTTTATTGAATTAAAATTATTTAGGCTACGAACGTACATTTACACTACGTAGATTTTCCATTAGTCGTGCGATCACGCACACGCATCTGTTGACTATATTGTCAACTTACAACAATAGAAAAGTCCCGCAAAAATAAATTAAGTATTGATAAACATATTGTTTTAATAAATGCGTTGCACCGACAGTGTTGGTTCTGGTCAGCTCGTTTGGTACNCAAAGCAAGTGAAGAAGTCGTTTGTGTTGCAGTATTTAACTCATGAAATTTTAAAAACGAATCCTGGTAAACTTGAGATAGCTTACGCAAACGTTTATTGAATTAAAATTATTTAGGCTACGAACGTACATTTACACTACGTAGATTCTCCATTAGTCGTGCGATCACGCACACGCATCTGTTGACTATATTGTCAACTTACAACAATAGAAAAGTCCCGCAAAAATAAATTATTAAAGTATTGATGAACATATTGTTTTAATAAATGCGTTGCACCGACAGTGTTGGTTCTGGTCAGCTCGTTTGGTACAACTATTTAGTTTAAAATTCCAAACAAAAATTTGTTTTTGACACCTTTCTTTAAGGTGGTACCCGGTTTTGGTCAGGGCTCTAAAGTGTAACTTAGTACAACTTAATGGATTCGGCAATTTGTTCAATCCAAGTTCTCCATGGTATTGTAGGTTTTCCGGGTGATTCCAGGAACGGCTTGGGTGTAAAAAAGCAAAACATCCTCATTGCCAAATATGTTGTGTTCGGAGGCTGACAATACTAAACGTGCAGAGACAAATCATACAGCTGTGTGTATCACAGCTTTTAGTCAATCAAGCCACGCTGTACAGAGGGCCATACTTTGCGGGAGTGCGTGAGACAATAACACATACAAAACACTAGCCACGTCGGAGAAATATCAAAGCAGGTATGCACTGTGTCAATCCTTTACTTTACGGCATTGCATTCGAGGCCAGAGACTCTAAGTACGACGACAAGCATACTGTATGTACAACCTCAGTTAAATACAGCAAATCGAGTTAAACAACTTTTCTCTAAGCACGGAGACTTAATATACTAATTTTACAATGTTTGCATCTGGAGTCTTCATAATCTTGTTGAAATATCAGAAAGTGTTATGGTTATCAAAATTGTCATTCAAATATTGCTGACGGAGCTCTGCATAAGCTTTACACACAAAAAAGTGCATTTCGTCTTCAACATAGTTCATAAAAGCAAATTATATTTTAGTAACAGTAGTTAATTTTGTTTTCCTTCCCGTTTCCACTCTCACTTTGTGNAGCACGGAGACTTAATATACTAATTTTACAATGTTTGCATCTGGAGTCTTCATAATCTTGTTGAAATATCAGAAAGCGTTATGGTTATCAAAATTGTCATTCAAATATCGCTGACGGAGCTCTGCATAAGCTTTACAAACAAAAAAGTGCATTTCGTCTTCAACGTAGTTCATAAAAGCAAATTATATTTTAGTAACAGTAGTTAATTTTGTTTTCCTTCCCGTTTCCACTCTCACTTTGTGATTCACAAACAATGTAATCACTCTGTTCATTTTAGCCACGAGCCTCCTGTTCACTAAAGCACAGAATGAGTACAGGGTCCGAAGTTAAAGCGTTCTTACAATGAAATTTCGCTCTTTTTGAGGTTGTAGACCATGAAAAATAATTTCTTAACACAAAATGTAACTAAGCAAGTACTTATTTTGGGACATACTTGTTGAATTTCATATCTTATTATAGAGTTAATGATTTTTCGTTTCCAGCCACGTGATGACATCATTGGAAAACGTTGATGAGTTGAGAGGATTTACTAAGTTACGAAGACTCCGAGTGCGATCTTTAGGAAATATTATGAAGACAGATATGGCGATGAGGATCGAGATGACAAACGTACAGGCCGTAAAGGAAACGGGTAAATGACTTTGACCTCGCCATATCAGCAAACTTTGCGTCTTTGAAGCCGAGCAAACACTTACCTCCCGCACCAGCGTACGAACTGTAAAGCAAAGCGAAGTTTTTACAAGGGCTGAGACGGTAGTCAATAGATAACCGAACCGAGATTTTTCAGAACATCNCGTCTTTGAAGCCGAGCAAACACTTACCTCCCGCACCAGCGTACGAAATGTAAAGCAAAGCGAAGTTTTTACAAGGACTGAGAGGGTAGTCAATAGATAACCGAACCGAGATTTTTCAGTATATCTTGGAATAGTACGGAAATTTTGAAACCTCGATTCGTTACTGCGCCTTGAATTCATTATTTTTACAAAATATAAGTATAGCTTGTAATATATTCTTTCACAACGACGGCCCATAAGAACAACTGACGTATTGTGGGTTCTATTTGCTGCGACAAGTCGGAGTTTGCAACTGCTGGTTATCAGCAATGTAGTTCCTCCCACAGTGGTATAGGGAACCAGCTTTTACGACAAAGGTTCTTAACCGTAATAAATTGTAGACACAGCAGCATGTCAAAGAAAGCGAAGAAAACGCCGGTGCAGCAGTAGTTAACTATTAGGTTTTCCAAAACGAATCCTACAACACTAGCCGCATCGGAGAAATATCAAATCGGGTATGCACTTTCTCAATCTGGAGTCTTCATAATTTTGTTGAAATTTAAAACGCATTATGGTTATCAAATTTTTCATTCATATTATGCTCACAAAGCTCTTCATAACCATTACAAACAAACAAACAAACAAACAAACAAAAAGAGCAATTCGTCTTCAACGTAGTTCATGAACGCAAATTCCATTATATGACAGTAATCTATTTTCACTTTGTGGTCACGGGCTTCTTGTTGATTAGATCGCAGAATGAGTACAGGTGTCCGAAATTAAAGCGTTCTTACAAAGGAGTTTTTTGAGGTTGTAGACCATGTAAAATAAATTTCTTAACACAAAA
>NMRA01000233.1:575299-607566 GCA_002633005.1 Phoronis australis | reverse complement strand
TCAAATGTCATATCAAAACTGTTCGTAACCGAAATCAAACACTGAGGACCAAGATGTGAAGGGTTTCAATGGAATCCAACTGCCACCGTGTAGAGCCCAAGTTCTCCTTGGGTTTAACATTGACTTCTACGAAAGAATAGGCGACACTAGGAAAGACAAGGAATGGCGGAGCATACTGTTGGAAGGACAGCACCGGGAGTAGCCTGGATTAGCAGCCCATATGTCGTTTCTGCGAAAAAGAAACTATTGCTTCCTCAAATCTAATGAGAGAGTATTACTTGAACTCGGGGATTAGAAGTCCCCTCGACGGATATGATGACAGCAGCAACGGAACGCAATTCGACTATGAATATCGGAATGGACATACGTAGAACATATAAAGTTCTTAAAATCGTTGGAGTAAGATGAAAATTTTTAGGGAGAAGTGACTAAAATGCGATTGGGTGCTACATCTAGTGAGGCGAGGAGGAATTGGTCAGGACGCAACCCCTAGAGGCAAACACCTTTCAGTGGAGTTTCCGGTGCCTGACAGGTCAGCAGATGACCAGGTCATTGAAGAACAGCCACACCACAACGTTGACAACTTACCAAGCCCGAGTAAAGCCCAATAGAAGAGAACAATAGAGTGGACACAATCACGTGACAAGCGTGCTCGGAGTAGCCCGAGCCAAGACAGACAGGAAATCTTAACAGCAATAGAAGCGAAGCCAATGACACAAATAATGTACCGTGTCGAAACCGACATGCTCGACAATAAAGGACTGTCGGGCCGTTTCAGCCTTTGTTGCTTCCAATGTGTTCGCTGATGAAGCTGTTCCTTCTATACAACATGTCATTATCCACAGTACAGTGTATGAAGAGTCGAGGAAGCCATATAATCAAGATTTACATTCTTCCTTTAACAACGTGGGCCTCTAACGTAGAACATCAAAGCCTTCACTGCCAGTGTAATCCGCCATCAAAGAATTTAAAGTAACCAAGGTGCCAGCAAGTGTGACGCTAAAAGACAACTTTTATTACAGGATCGAAACAGTCGCATCTTACTGAGCACAAAACGCAAACAGACATTGATATAGCTGAAAGCTGTCTCCATCCAAAGCAACTAGTTGACCCAGCGCTAGCTCAAGAAATGACCAGAGACCAAAGAGTCTACCAAACTACGTCATATTAGAAGTGAGGACATCTGAAGAAGACGCGCGCATCGATAATATCCCATATGACTTAACAGAACGCATGGACTAAATGGGACATTTTAAGAAGAAAAGTCAAATGGGATGAGCTACTGAAGATGACGCCACTGCCAGTCAGGTTCCTCATTCGGTCAGTGTATGATGTACGCTCATCTTGCAGTGTCGTCCTATTGGACGGTAAACACAGCACCATAACCAAGTACTCAAGGTAATAGCAAAGCATATTGACTGAGACAAGAGTGAAGTAAATCAAAAGCAAGAAACTTCAGTTCAATAAATTGAGAAAGACTGAAGATGGTAACAGGAAGGTTTCCAGTCAATCGACGTTTAAAGTAAGTTCCAATCATTTAGTAAAAATTCGACCCTCCATTTTTTCCTCCATTTCGCTTTTAGTGCGTTCGAGTTTACTTTGAGGCACGGTTCTACTCTTGCTTTTGTGCTGTTTTCCTAAAATTGTCACCATTTTCCATCGACGAGTATTCTACGACAAAGTAGGATGTTAGAGAACTCAATTACGTGGGATTTAGAAATCTTTTAGTTTGTAGTACCTTGAAAATGGCTAGAGTCGGCGACCCGTATCACAGAGACAGTGACGTGTGTTACGGAGACTTTGATCATAGGAGAGGTGACGACGAATTTTGGACGAACAGTCAGAAGGATAATCAACAAACCGTAAATTTACTAAAAATGACATGATAAAGGTTGCCTCCAACTTAAACNTCCCATATGACTTAACAGAACGCATGGACTAAATGGGACATTTTAAGAAGAAAAGTCAAATGGGATGAGCTATTGACGATGACGCCACTGCCAGTCAGGTTCCTCATTCGGTCAGTGTATGATGTACGCTCATCTTGCAGTGTCGTCCTATTGGACGGTAAACACGGCACCATAAGCAAGTACTCAAGGTAATAGCAAAGCATATTGACTGAGACAAGAGTGAAGTAAATCAAAAGCAAGAAACTTCAGTTCAATAATTTGAGAAAGACTGAAGATGGTAACAGGAAGGTTTCCAGTCAATTGACGTTTAAAGTAAGTTCCAATCATTTATTAAAAATTCGACCCTCCATTTTTCCCGCCATTTCGCTTTTAGTGCGTTCGAGTTTACTTGTAGGAACGGTTCTACTCTTGTTTTTGTGCTGTTTTCCTAAAATTGTCACCATTTTTCATCGACGAGTATTCTACGACAAAGTAGGATGTTAGAGAACTCAATTACGTGGGATTTGGAAATCTTTTAGTTTGTAGTACCTTGAAAATGGCTAGAGTCGGCGACCCGTATCACAGAGACAGTGACGTGTGTTACGGAGACTTTGATCATAGGAGAGGTGACGACGAATTTTGCACGAACAATCAGAAGGATAATCAACAAACCGTAAATTTACTAAAAATGACATGATAAAGGTTGCCTCCTACTTAAACGCAACACCGGTGACGTGAGATCGACCGTATTTGAGATGATGTGGATAGAGCCCGATTAAGACGATAAAAAACGAAATCAATCTGGTGACATTCTATTTTGAAAACATTTTACCTTGTTTTACTGAGTGGCTACATTGTCGGTATCTTGAAACCTTCTTTTTAACACTGCACATCACAACCGAGAATTCAATATCCCAAGAACGAGAAAATAGAAGAAAAGCGAGTTGATTTGAAAAAAGAACCACGTTTGTTTATAATTATAATTTATGTAAATATGATTGGAGCTCATCTATCAAATGTTAAGTGTCACGTGTTCAAATGCGTCACGCATTCATTAAAAAATCTAGTTGCTGTTGAATGTTTTAGTCAATTATATTTTGAAAGAGGAAAGCGTAAGAGTGATTTGCTTGGCTCCAAACCTGAAGTGTATTTTACAAGACATTCAAGTGAGAATATAGTATTGGAAACTATGTATTTCTTCTTGCTACATTGAGATTTGTGTCAGCACAGTACAATTAAGTCCAGAAATTTCGACATTACAGATGGAATTAGTGACATTTTTGGAAAATCCTTTAAATGAAAGGCTATGTAAGGTATGTAACCAAAATATAATTGAAGACGAAATACATTTCATATTTGTTTGCACTAGATACAATATTTTAAGGACAGAGTTCTCAAGTTCTGGCGAAGATTATGATTAGGGCACAAGATCGCCATAAGAGTGGCCTGTATTGGGTAAAATCGCCTAATACGTTAATTTGTATCAGTGACTTACAAGCTCAAGAAAAATGTAAGTGGTGCATTCTGTGATACATTCATGTCATTATAATGAATAATAAATATACGTCATTAATCCTCCCTTTATAGCACTGCACGTCACAGCCGTGGACATCCAAAAAGCGAGACAAGAGAAGAAAAGCAATTTTCANAATCGCCTATACGTTAATTTGTATCAGTGACTTACAAGCTCAAGAAGTTTGTAAGTGGTGCATTCTGTGATACATTCATGTCATTATAATGAATAATAAATATACGTCATTAATCCTCCCTTTATAGCACTGCACGTCACAGCCGTGGACATCCAAAAAGCGAGACAAGAGAAGAAAAGCAATTTTCAAAGAAAGTGTCTTTGCTCCACGGGCATGAGTGTGACGTATGACTGTACCCAGCGTCAGCGTGTCTTATCCACCAACTCGTGAGTTTCTCGCACAAACTTGAGCCATATCTACGCTCTTCATATTACGTCCCGCGAAAAAATGAAAAGATTCAACACCTTGCCAATCTTTACTACACCATCAACCACGGGAAAACGAGCAACATCTGACGATTTAGTTATCCCACTAATGTTGTGATCGGTTGTCCCGATTTTAGGTAGTATTTATCGAACAATCAATGCTCTCGTTACTCGATATCAGCTAATGGACATATCGTCACACAGTGTTATTGAGTATTCTAATTTGACAACCAGTCGATTGCTGGGAGTTTTTTTCTTTGTTGGTGTATTTCATATGAAATTGGTGATTTTAAGCACTTTGATTAAACTGTAGTCTACATGGCTGCAAATTGCTAATACGAGTCCATTGTTGACGGATTTGACATATCTATTTATTGTTGGTAAAACTTGAAAGAAATGTACGTAATGATGTATGACAATGCTCGTAAGATTAATGATTTAAATTTATTTGCGCGGTGTAGCGAAGTCGTTTTGCGCTAAGAATATAACACACCGAAATTTTGCTTGCACGAATCGGACAGTTCGAGTAAGAACCTTATGAAGTGTCAGAATGTCCATGCATTGACAGGGCGCCAAAGGGTATGAAGATACAGAACCGGAACTCGATCAATATCATTCAAATGAAAGATTTTCGACCGATACCTATGTGCCACTATCGAACTACGCTGGAGTACAGTCATCGCAGCACGGCTGTCTGATTGAGATCACATGGTGCAAAATATATGGTAATCGTCAGTCTGGAAGACCCTTGGAACTATTAAGGTAAAATAAGTAAAATCAGCGTCCATTAGGGAGGGGACTGTACACAAATTTATTAATTCGATTATTTTCAATTCGATTCTTGTTGATAAAATTCATTTTCCTCACTTAATATGTAGGTTTGACCATTGTTACAACTCTGCTATCTTTCCCGTCCGTTAATTCGTCTGCCGGGGGCTTAACGGGAACTAATTGGATTAAATCCTTCTCAAGACGTCCAAAACTCAAGTTCAGCAAAGTTCCTAAGACATCGCTAGCAGAATCTTTAATTTAAAGATGGGAAAAACTAGCCTCAAATACTTTGTTAGCCACTAGGTGCCAGTGCAGTATGATCAGAACAGCCAATGAAACGACAGGAACGTGTTGTATCCTTGACCTTTCTAAGACGTCTGCTTCCTGAATTATTTAATGCTTNCATCGCTAGCAGAATCTTTAATTTAAAGGTGGGAAAAACTAGCCTCAGATACTTTGTTAGCCACTAGGTGCCAGTGTAGTATGATCAGAACAGCCAATGAAACGACAGGAACGTGTTGTATCCTTGACCTTTCTAAGACGTCTGCTTCCTGAATTATTTAATGCTTCTCAAACCAAGCAGGAGTTTTCTGCCAGCTGTGACACTGCTGAGACGATGGATTATTGTATGAGTGCACAAATTATTGAAAGAGCAACAGACTGAGGATTCCCCACCCCGTTAGATTCACGTCTAGGATTCTGTTCACAGTTCTGAGCTTCTGGAATTTAAACATGAACTGACTTTGCAGACAAGTGGATAGAATTTGAGTGCAAGGTAAGTTTTTAAGACTTTTGAAGTTTTGTGACGAAACAGAACTAATCTATCACAAACGGCGTAATACAAAAATTAACCGATATCAAACGTTTTATTTGCCCCATACTTGACAAAAATTAATATTTTTAAAAAAATTTTTCAGTATAATTAGTTTTATTACTCATTGTAAGACGACCAGGAACTTTGGAGGATCCTTTTGGTAGAACTCTCAGTACCGACTCTAAAATGCCGTGCAGCCCCTTCTCACCACCGCTTTTGCGTTCATGTCCTCACTTTCTTGCGCATTTCCTGTACATTTTCGTAAGTTAATTCCGCAACATTCTCTAAAACGAAAACGTTAAAACAAAACATACTTTTTCTATCTATGAAATATGTATGGGGTATAACTGTCACTCTGTCCGTGTCAGCCCATTCATGATGTCACAATCATGCATGCACCGAGTAAACTAGTCAGAGCCATTTCAAATTGTTTTTTAATTTTTTTCTCACTCACTAAGCATTACTGTTCAGCTTAATTCCATAATCAAGTTTATTTCGTACATTACGTGGTCTAAATATGTTACAAAAGGCAGATACTCGCCTAACTTCGAGGGCCATCAAATATTTCTTGCCACGAGCTTATGCCGTCTGCAAATCCACTAGATTCGCGCCCAGTATGTAATTATGACCCCTATCGGTCGAGCAATAAAACGGTGTGGTAAACTGAGGAAGACACCATCTTGCTAGATGGGCCGTTTTGCCACACTCTCCCCTACTAGTGGTAGAAAAAGGAAATTGTCAGTTCCGTTTAACNAAATCCACTAGATTCGCGCCCAGTATGTAATTATGACCCCTATCGGTCGAGCAATAAAACGGTGTGGTAAACTGAGAAAGAGACCATCTTGCTAGATGGGCCGTTTTGCTACACTCCCCTACTAGTGGTAAAAAAAGGAAATTGTCAGTTCCGTTTAACAGTGCTCAAAGAAAAAGGTCTTCAAAATGCATCATTTCCCGGAAACGACGTGGTTGCAACATGCAGACAACCACACACAGAAAAGGAACGAAAACTTTTCCAACTTTGAAACATTGACTGATAAGTACTTCAGTTGAAAAAAACTATGAATTACGGTTAAACATCTCATGTTTGGGACTTAGAATTTTTTTTTTGCTTGAAATCCCAGCTTGTCCCATGTTTGACTTTTCGGAGGATCATCGGACTTTTGAACCTTCACATCTGTAAGCCTTCTGACTTGTGAACCTTACAACGTCTCTCGAATTAACCAGCTCCCATAATTTCTGTCGGACTTGTGAACATTTGAACTTGACGTAGACGAACTTGTAAATACTATTTTAAAACGTACCGTCACTATCTCTAGGCACTATACAATTATTGACCTATAGGCTACTGAGGTCATTGTGTTGATTTTCAGAGTTCAAAAATGTGACAATCTCCGAGGCAGAAGTACTGACCACTGGTGAGTTCATTACTACATAATCTGTCCAAGTTGTACTATAAGTGACAATCAGGTTGGGACATTGCTTGTAATGCAAATATAGCTTTCTAAAACATTCAAGAAATCGAGAACAACCCTTCCATCAAAATAATTAGAAAGCACTTAGTTTTCACAAAAAAATATCTTTCACACAGGTCTTTATTAAGAACCATTTAACAATTTGCATTACATCAAACCACGACTGATGTTACCTGGTAAACTGTATGTTTAATTTATCAAAATTGAAATAACTCCTAAAATTTCAAGACAAAAGAAGAAGGTTACTGTCTATGAGGGCAGCAACAACTCGGCAATAAGTCCTAGATGCCGTTTTATCAAATTAGACGAGAACTAGCATTTGTGGTTTTTATCATCCAAAAATTTACATCTTAAAATTTTGAACTTGGGATTCATTGCAAGGTTAATGGGACTTTGTATTTTATAAACAGTAACTTTTGCAGTGCTAACGCCAAAAGAAAATTGAGCTCTATCCACTTTGTTCTCCCATCCAACAGCTTGTCAGACAATGCTTCTCCTGCCTGGCAATACCCGTCTCCATGCTTCCCTACCGCTATAACCCCTCGGGTCGTTCCCTAAGCCTGGTAATCCTCGGCCCGTTCAGTAATTTAATTTTTGGGCGACTTGTTGGTGTGGATCAGGAGCATGAGCAAATGCGCCCAAAAACGACACTTCAAGAGTAGTTGCAAATTGCCGTTTTACCAAAAGTGACTTCAGCAACCTCTAATTAGGATATCTTCTGCGTACTTACTAATGCATGCGAGTATTTCCGATGACTATCGATCAGTGTATTTTGTAATTGAAATTTAGAATCAAGTATTTTGTAGACCCCGTCGCCATTTTATCTCTGACGAAAGTCTTCTTTGAGTCACAAAAGCGTGCTCTAGAGGAATGTAATGTTTGCCGTGAAATCTGGAAAGTACGTCGGCTGAGCATGCGCACTCTAACAAGTATATGGAAACTGCGTCACCAGAGCATCTGCACTCCTACTGTTAATGACGGCCGTGACACTATGCCCATAATCTGGACTTGCCACCCGTTTACCAAATACCATTGATCGAGCTTTAGCAGTAATCACCAGTTTTTATGATAATCTGTTCTATTTGGACACTTTTTGTCTAATACAACTGTTAACATTATTCTTTACAATGGTCTGTTGTAAGTAGACTTTGTTTGTCTTGCACAAAAGTAAAAAAAAAAATATATTTACGTTGATCTGTTCTTTGCGGACATTGCCATTTACTCTTTTACTAGACATTTTTCCTGTCAATCGGAGGACATTTCTTGGTTTGTCCACTGTATAAGTAAGAATGGTTTTAGTATAATTCTGTTTTAGATGAAAACTGTGCAATACAACAGAAAATATCATTTTTACATCAATCTATGTCTTCGTGGACACTTTTTGAGATTTTCAAAAGGCCCACAGAGCGACGTGTGAGGCGAGAGCGAAACATGCCTGGTGAGGAAGCAGCAGATTTGGGAGTATCTATGACAGATGAAATCGTCAGCGTGCGATATGTGGACAATATTGTGATACTAATCAATAGGTATGGTTCTTTATATAAATCTCTTTAAATATTACACTTTCTGTGCATTACCACAGTAAACATAATTCTTTATTTATATGTTCTACACGGACAAGTTTTTGTCCAACAGTAACAATAGTTTTATATTAGCCCGTTCTGTATTGACACTTTTTGTGCAACTTAAATACAACAGTAAATATCATTTTTAAATTAATCTGTTCTACATGTATGTGGACAATTCGAAGTTTTCCAAAGATCCACAAAGTGTCGTGCGAGGCGACAATGAAACACACCTGGAGAGGAAAGATCAGATGGGGAGATGAAATCTTCAGCATGTTGCATGTGGACATTTTTGTGCAATAGTCATTCAGTAAGAATGGTTCTTCTAGCTGTTTTAAATGAACGCTTTTTGTCTACTACAAAAGTGAACACCACATGAATAGTAATCTGTTCTACGTGGATACTTTTATCTAATACAACAGTAAGAATATTTTTTTTGTATTCTGCAGTGGATACTTTTTGTGCAACATGACTTAAGCACCATTTTTATATAAATCTGTTCTACGTGGACACTTTTTGAAGTGTTCAAAAGGTCCACAAAGCAACGTACAACACGAAAGGAAACACGACTAGAGAGGAAGCAACAGATGTGGGACATTGAGCTATCAATGACAGATGAAATCGTCAACGTGTTGCATGTGGACATTTTCTGTGCAATACACCAGACAGTAAGAATTATGGCCCGTTTTTCCAGTACTGCAGTAAACACCATCTTAAAAGTAGTCCCGTTCTATCTGGACGCTTTTTGTCTAATACAACAGTTAACATCATTCCTGGTATCAATCTGTTCTTTGCAGACATTTTTGTCCAACGTATCATTTGATATGAATCTATACTAAGTGGGCACTAGGAACAAGTGAGCATTATTTTTATATTAATGTGTTCTATTTGGACATTTTTTGAGGTCTTCAAAAGGTCCACACAGAGACCGTGGGCGAAACTGAGACATGCATGGTGAGGAATTAGATATTAGAATATTCGTGACAGTTGAAATCGTCAGTATGGTAAAGCTTGCAGTAGACACTTTGGCAATTTAACTCGAGGAGCCAAACGCATTTTTACAGTACAACAGTAAACATCATTTTAATAGCAAACCTGATCTATCGGGGCACTTTTTGTCTAAGACAGTTCTTTATACCAATCTACCCACTTTGTCTTAACTGAAAAGGCGAACAGAGCGACGTGTGAGGCGAAAGTGAAACACGACTGATGAGGAAGTAGATGTGCTGCAGAACATGAAGAACGCAGTATCCGAACTCAAACAAAGAACTCTCAGCTTGGCTTCCTATTAGACGTCCAGTTAATAATCTTTGGTTGCTTGGAATCGTATGTGTGAGGCGAAAGCGAAGATGCCTGGAGAGAAAGCACCAGATGTAGGACTATCTGTGACAGATGAAATCGTCGGTGGGTTGTATGCAGACATTTTGTTCCATATATCAGATAACGGTTCTTTATACCAATCTATTGTCAATGGATACTTTTACTGCAATGCGACAGTGCATATTACCTGTTGTTACCGACCTGTTGTATGTGAACATTTTTTCCAATACATCAGTACGAATGGTTCTTTATTTCAATTTGTTTTTAATGGATACTTTTTAGCAAAACTACGATAAACATCATTTTAATACTAATCTGTTCTATCTGGAAATTTTTGTCTAATACGACAGGTAAAAACGGTTGTTTATATCAATCTAAAGACCTTTTAAGGTCTTCAAAAGGCTCACAGAGCGACGTATGATGCCAAACTGAAACACAACAGGAGAAGAATCTGCAGGTTTTGGGACCATCGGTGACAAATGAAACTGTCAGCGTGGTGAAGCTTGCGGTAGAAACATTGGCAGTAGAACTTTAAGAACGCAGAAACTGGACTCAAACATGCCCAGTCACTAACGTTTGGTAGCTAGTAATTTTCAGTGTGAGGCGAAAGCGAGCACGTCTGGAGAGGAAGCACCAGATGTGGGGGTATCAATGACAGATGAAATCGTCTGCGTGTTACATGTGGACATTTTTTGTCCAATACACCAGTCAGTAAGAATGGTTCTTCATATCAATCTGTTTTAAACGGCACGTCTTTCCAGTACTACAGTAAACACCATTTTAATAGTAGAAGTCCCGTTCCATCTGGACACGTTGTGTCAAATACAACAGTTAACGTCATTCCTGGTATCAATCTGTTCTTTGCAGGCATGTTTGTCCAACGCCTCATTTTTAGTAATTTGTGCTATGTGTACACTAGGAACAAGTAAGCATTATTTTTATATCAATGTGTTTTATTTAGACATTTTTGTGGTCTTCAAAAGGCCCACACAGAGACCGTGGAGAGAAACCGAAACAGGCCTGGTGAGGAAACAGATGTTAGAATATTCGTGACTGTTGAAATCGTCAGCATGGTGAAGCTTGCAGTAGACAAGTTGACAGTTTAACTTCGAAGAACGCAGAAACCGGACACAAACATATTTTTCCAGCGCAACAGTTAAAATCATTTTAATAGCAAACCTGATCTATCCGGACACTTTTTGTCTAAGACAACAGTAAGAACAATTCTTTATATCAATCTAGCCACTCTGTCTTAACTGAAAAGGCGCACAGTGCGACATGTGAGGCGAAAGTGAAACACGACTGATGAGGAAGCGGGAGATGTGTTAAGGTCCGTGACAGATGAAAGCGTCAGCGTGGTGAAGCTTGCGGAAGTCACGTTAGCTACAGAACTTCAAGAACACAGTATCCGGACTCAAACAAAGAACTCTCAGCTTGGCTTCCTCTTAGACGTCCAGTTAATAATCTTTGGTTGCTTGGAATCGTATATGTGAGGCGAAAGCGAAGATCCCTGGAGAGAAAGCACCAGATGTAGGACTATCTATGACAGATGAAATCGTCGGTGGGATGTATGCAGACATTTTGTTCCATATATCAGATAACTGTTCTTTATACCAATATGTTGTAATTGGATACTTTTAGTGCAATACGACAGTAAATACTGCCTTTAATACCGACCTGTTGCATGTGGACACTACATCATTACGAATGGTTCAGCTTGATATCAATTTATTTTAAATGGAGACCTTTTGTGCAGTACTACGGTAAACATCATTTTAATAGTCATCTGTACTATCTGGAAAACTTTGTCTAATACGGTTGTTTACATCAATCTAGGGACCTTTTAAGGTCTTCCAAAGACCCACAGAGCGACGTATGATGCAAAAGTGAAACACAACTGGGGAAGAATCTACAGACAGAGACTATCTGTGACAGATGAAACTGTCAGCGTGGTGAAGCTTGCGGTAGAAACGTTGGCAGTAGAATTGTAAGAACGCAGAAACTGGACTCAAACATTTCCAGTCACTAACGTTTGGTAGCTTGGAATTTTCAGTGTGAGGCGAAAGTGAATACGTCTGGAGAGAAAGCACCAGATGTCGGACTATCGATGACAGGTGAAATCTTCAGCGTGTTGTATGTAGAATTTTTGTCCAATGCATCAGTAAGAACGGTTCCTTATTGCTATCTGCTCTAAATAGGCACTTTTTGTGAAATCGACAGTAAGCATTACTTTCGATACTAACCTGTTGTATGTGGTCATTTCTGTCCAATACATCAGAAAGTATGGTTCTTTAAATCAATCTGTGTCAAATGGACTCGTTTTGTCTAGTACCACAGTAAAACATCACTTCAATAGTAATGTGTTCTGTCTGGACACTTTTTGTCTAATACAACAGTAAGAACAGTTCTTTATATCAATTAAGGTCTCCAAAAGGTCCACAGAGACTGAGGCATATGATGCGTAACTGAAACACAACTTGGGAGGAAGCTGTAGACTGAGAGACTATCCGTGTCAGATGAAATTGTCAGCGTGGTGAAGCTTGCAATAGAAACGTTGGCAATTGAACTTCAAGAACGCAAAAACTCGACTCAAACACTGAACTCTCAGCTCGGCTTCCTCTTGCTGGTCACTTATGTTTGGCTGCTTGGAATCATGTCTGTTGCAACGATCTGCCGATTTGGTACTGCATTTGAAGGGGATTTCAACGGCAGCTTACTTAGTGAAGAAACTATCGACTGCCGATCGCTCCTCAAGAAACAACTGTACACATACAAGTTTTCAACAACAGATGAGCTTCCGAAGGCCACCACACAAAGTGGAAAGGATTTGTTTCCAAACCTGAGAACTGCGTTGCAGTTATTGTTGACCATGCCTGTCTCAGTGGCAACTTGCAAACATATTTCAGCAAACTGAAGAGTCATGATGCCTTAACAGGCCTCGACATTCTGTCAACTGGGAAAGAAGCATTTGAATCCATTTACTTTGAAGATATTATCTATAAATTCGCAGAGACAAAGACTCGTCTCGTGAAATAAACTTTAGAACATTAGATGAGTGTATGTATTGCTCAGTAAAAGTCTTTCTTCACTGTCAACTTTTTCAATGTCTCCAAAGGTTTATAATACGAACATGTTTTCAAGAATGGAGTGTTCATGACTTCGTTTTAAATCTACATATACCAGGCTGTGTCAAAAAACCTTGCTTCACCAGTTCACCCGCATATACACATATAGTTGCACTCTTCACATACAATCAAGTCGACACTTTGTCGTCGGGTGCTGTGAAGCCCATTCATCAAAAACGCGGGATGTCCCCCTCCCCTCAGACAACTCAAAGAAAAAACGAGGTAGACCCCCTATTCACGCGGTCATTTTTCATTGTGGTTGGGGCCCCTTCGTTTGCGAAAACCAAGTACAGTTCATTGTTTTGCTTACGAATACGTCTCCGAGGACTAGTAGTCGTATCAGCCTTCATATAAACTGACCCAAGAACACTTGATTCTGCGAAGTTAAGTACTTTCATTTTTATGCCCGCGTGCGCCCACACATTTATGAGGCACTCGAAGTTAAATATAAAATCGGAGAGTGTTGGGAAGAAAAGTTGATTGAACTTAAAAGGACAGAAGTGGATGAAGGTAGGTTTGGTTAGGGAATTGTTCAACATTTACAAAAAGCAAACGCTGACCTAGAATTATTACAGAATCTGGGAGCTTGTGTGCAAACGATGAAATGTAAGTTCCACTTCACTGAGGACGGGGAAAATGGCTCAATTTTCATATTCACTTAAATGGGCAGTTGATAACTTAAGTCCCGACCACACATAATTCGCAATAGGGGATCTTTCAACAATGTTCAATAGGCGGATGTTTACGGTCTGGGGGTGGGGGTGACCTAACGGGGCTTCTGGCGCGGGTTGGCTATCGAAGTATAAAACCACCGAGTGGTGGTCAAGTGGTAATTAGACGATCTATAATGATGAATTTACAGAACGCTGGCAAGGTATTGACCTTTTTTGTTTACAACAAATGAATCATAACGGTAGCAACGTTCATAAGTTGACCTTAACTGATCCGTGACTAAACAAAAAAGTTATTTTATTCACTGCTGTGAGGACAATGTAATTGTGTGATCTGATCCGTACTTATTATATTGAGTAAAAAGTTTGAGAAAAAAATATGCTACTAAGCCTTATCTATTAAACTTTATTGCCAAAAATATATTTTACCACCTGATTTAAGAGTTTCATCGGATCTCAGAACACTTCCCTCGCTGGTTCACTGCGTGTCGCTAGGTGGTAGCCAGCTAGGCTAGGCACGTAGGGAACCAGCGAGAACACTTCCCTGTTTCTGCTCGACACGAGTCAACAGTATATTCTGAAAGCAAATTTACAACAACAGATTCCACAAGCGTGTCTCAAGACAGCTACCACTCAATGAGAGATTTTGCAAATCTGGGGTGTTGAAGGCTACCTGAAATCGCAGCAGGTTGCTATTGTCACTGCACTGCAATCCAAGATTGACAGAAAACGAAATCTGCAAGTAAACACGGTGGACTTATCTGAATCACAACTTGTTCATGAATCTGGTGTTCTGCTTAAACAGGTAGCTGCCGCGTTACCTAGAGTTAAGGCCAGGAATCGCTAAAAACGAAAGACGTGTATTGATTTTCATTTCGCCTGAAAAAATAACTGATAATACTTCGGGCCACTACGCGGCGATGTTGTCCGCCAGAAACAATGAAAATACCTCCTGCATCTCGTATTGAACAGCTACTATTTAAAGTTACCTTGACCTTCCTTACTTCGTCCACGCTTCAGTGTGTATTCTTGTGATTCGTGAAATATTTGTAACTGATTAGTGGTCAAATCAAGAATTCTCAAATTACCGAATGAGTAAAAAATGCACAAGAAAATGTAAAAATCGATTTCGAGTCAGTTGGGAGCCTGGAAATTGGACTATAAATTTGTTAAAGACACAGACAATCCAGGAATTTATTTAGCAGTTCAAAAGGTTCGCCACGAATTACCGACCGCTCCCGAATTGCAATAACTAATAAATATTAAAAACGATTCCATTAAGAACTTCCGGAACTGATTGCAAGTCAAGCATGAATAGCCTCTATGAGAGTATGACGCACGTCCAAAGTGCGCTTAGTTTGGTTTATGCATTGTCTTCAAATCACTGACAAGATAAACCAACAGTTCCTCAGCACCGTCAAGGCTTCCTCCCCATTAAAATTGTAATGTCATGAGTCACGTGAAAGATTACGTCTTCCCCAGCGTCTTTCCTGACTATTGACAGCATGCTGAAAAAAGGAAGGTCTCTTGGTAGAGCTCCTGTTGTTTTCAGTGGTTGTACATGAGCTAGAAACCAAAGTTGATACTGTTGACACAAAAGATATCATTTTCTTTCATTCGATTGACTTACTTGTTCAACTAGCATCATAACGGCAATGAAACGGTTATATACGTGAATCCTGTTTCAGTTATTTATCCGCCTGCCGTACACATAACGCGGGTTAGTTAAAAGTTGTTCCTAACTCAGATGCTTAGTGGTTCTAGGCTTGGAAACCGACACCTTAAGTATTGACGGTTGAGATCGGGCTCTACAAGCCAGCTTGTCACAGCGGGTCATTTTATGTGTCGAGAATGGTTTCGAGCAACAACGAATCGTCAGTTTTTTCATTACCCGTGAAACCACTTCTCATCCGAGTCAGGACCGAGTTGGGGTCAGTTTTATAGCAGTAAGTGGTCCAAAATAAAAAGTTAGTTTCTTTGACTGACTGCTCGGTCTTACAGCCACTTCAACCAATCACTCGGAATGTACTGACTGTGAGTTCACAACGTAAAATGAAAGGAAATACAACCGAATACAGATAAATGTACAAACACGAAATTATCAACAGCTTAGAGAACTACTGTAATCAAGCACCTTCACCTAAAGAACTCGTAAATAGACCTCAACTCTCCTCTGCCGCGGAAGTAGAAAAATGGATTGCATCACTGGCCTACTTTTCAAAAGATTAGGCCTCAGCTGGTTAACAAGGAAAGAACAATACTTTACTGTTATTTGCCTTCTATGCAACTTTTTTGATATGATGTCAATTCAAAACACAATAACACACGTTTGTCTGCATTATAATGATGAATTACATAAATGACACGAGAGTATCCTGTACATTTGCGCGTGAATAAGTAGTGCGTCACACATTAGTTGCATTGTGGGTAAATAAATTAGAATGAGAGCGTGCTGTGCTATTTCCCGACTAGCCTATTTCTGCAAAATATACACACAAAAAAGAACGCTTACTTCTGTTTCATTCGGTCAAGCAAATCTTTGTCGTGGGGATAGTTCTTGATGTAAGACTGATAACCGGACCATGAAGACAAATAGCCGAAAAAATCATCTACGGGCAGGTCCCTCTGTATCTTAACAGACGCGTCCCTGGAAGACAAAATATATGTAGGCTGCAACTAATGGTCACAAAAATGGCACAGGAACTGGTAAGCAACCATAAACTAGAGTCCTGCATAGACGTGTCTCTGTAAGACAAAATATTTGTAAATGTTGCAACTAAACTACAATCATGGTAAAAAAATGGCACATTGACTCGTCAAGTCCTGGTATGCTCTGTCTGGTGTGCCTCCGTCAAAAAATAACAATAAAAAAAAAAACAACAAATAACTGTAACTTTTACAAATAGTCTGTAACCACGATCAATAAAAAGTTGCGAAATACCTCGTCAGACATTGTGAACCAGTTCTAAATCCGCTCTATCGGATGTGTCTCTATCAAACAAAATAACTGACGGTAACACTTAAAAGTTGCACACTAACTCGTCGGATATCATGAGGCAGAGTCCTGAATCCACTCCACAGCATGCGCAGTCAGGGGAAGGAGGGGGAGGGGGTGGGGCTCGGGGGCTCAAACGAACCACCCCCATTTGGCGAAGTGGGCAAAAAGGTGCGCCTCAGAGAAACAAAAACTCCCCAACAAAGTACAAAACGAGACAAAAGTCTACTAAAAAGGCAGGAACTACCAATATTCGACGAATGGAGAATTCATAGCTCTGAACGCACCCCGTGAATCTTAGTATATAGTCCACATTCGCAAAAAAATTCGAGGCCCCATTTTTAGGCTGGGTGTGCGCGGATGTCCAGGATGCGTCTCTGTTAAACCAAATAACCGCAACAGTTACAATCAGCCTATGACAATAATTACTAAAAGAGCTCAGTAACTGGCTGGATGTCATAAATCAGAGTTCTGATTCCGCTCTATCGTACGTGTCTGTCAAACAAACTATCCATAACGATTATATCTAGTCTATAACAATGGTCACAGAAATTGTCCAGTAACTGGTGAGCCATCATGAACCATAGTCCTTAAACCCCCGTATAGATGTGTCTGTCAAACAAAAAATCGTAACTGTTACAACAAGACTTTGAAGGTAATCAATGAAGTTCATTTCTTATAAAGAGTGTTTTCTGGCAGAGTTGCTAATGTCGTTCCATTTCTTCCCCAAACCATTATTACGTTATCTGACAAGCTCTACAAATCCGTCACAAACTGTTGCATGAACAGCCATTGATGTTTTGATGTGTTTGTTTTTAACAAGCAGTAACAATTCATTATGACCTTCTAGCCCCAAGTGTCGCTTGATCACATGATGCTGCGCGTGCACAAAGTCAACAGTGTTGTGGCGAGGTGTTTTCGTAATCACAAAAACAGAACAGTGATTTCACCCTTACCCCACTTTTTCGGATTTTGATGTTTTTACGTATGAAGTTATGTTCCGTCATAAGAAAAATGAGGTAGCAAGCGTAAAACAGGCAAAAATAAGTAGATTGGACACATTGATGTCTTAACCATAATTTTATTATTATTTCAAATGACAATTATTTTTCAAATAGTTTTTAATGCGAATTTCTCATTAATTCAGTTTTCAACTGGAAATAGAAAGTGACTGAAACAGCATTTTGCTGCAAATTAATGTTAGTTGTCGTAATGCTCCGATGTTCATCAAATCTTTTCGACTAACGTTTACCACGATAAACTTAGGTAAGAATCCTCCACTGTGGGGTAAGTGTGTACACTATGCCGCTCCGGCTTCGGCGGAAACCTTCACTAGTTACCCACAGCGCAAGATCACGGAGAAATAACACACGCCCACAATTTGGGGGAGTTTGAACCAGTCTGTTCTTGGAAATGACTAGGCGAATCTTGTGAATGGTACGGTAATTCCCTACCTACTTCGCACGAAACAACAAAATTGCCACTTTTCCATTTGTCAAAGGCTGATTACTTTGTTACAATAAGTGGAAACTTCACCAAATGTAGTTTGTGATATCTACAAACTGCAAACTATGCTAGCACCAAACTAAAATTTCCTTAATCTTTATTTTTATGAAGAAATGTGACAAAATTGAATTTCACTTGTCCGCCTTATTGTGTGCTGAATAAGTGGATAATTACCGTACGTGTGTAGATAATCATCGACAACGCCCACTATTTAAGTAGCATAAAATAAGTGATCTCGCCGCTGGCGTCTCGCGAATGGTTAGTACTGATAACTGAACCATCTTTACTGAGTCACGACAAATTTTCTGGCAAACTTCTAATTTTTTTAGAAAACTCACCCATTCAAAGATGTATCAAGAAACTCACCGAACACTGTCCGCGTATGGCAAGGTGAAGTTCTCATACTTGTTTTCTACATCGAGTCGCCCTTTGTTCCACGATCCTGTGTCGAACAAGTGTTGAAAGAACTGACCAAAGAAAAAAAAAACATGTCCAACGGTGTGTCAAAAATGTATCCACAATTCAAATGGCAATAACTACGTTGTTTACTGACTAAGAAACAATATCATTGATTTAAATTCATTACAATGTCACATTAAAAAGAAATAAAATTTTTAAACCGAAATAAATGCATATGAAGTATATTAATTGTGTTTGCAATTCCTTGACATTTGTGAGATCCCAGTCGCATGTCCAACTCGAAACCGTGAATTCGTTTATCACTTCAGGTCCCGCTAGTTCCGGCTAGAGTTCAATAACGCTAGGACCTCGCTAATGAAGCAAGAGTTCGCACGATTACGGGAGGTTTTGCAGGGTAATATAGATGAGAACACCTGATTTTGACTAGTTTTTTTTGGGCGCGAGAGAGCTACTCAACTCTACCCCGTAAAGTCTCAAGCATGCTCCCGAAACACTTGACTTTCGCTCACGTGATTTTACGTGGTCTAACTTTAGTCAGTTGACTAATATCAAATGTCCTCTTCATGACATATGCCCAGAAAACTCAAACCTTTGAAACAAAACGATGCTCTATAATCCTAGTTTACCCTAAAAAATGGAACACGTTTGAACATTCTTCGCAAAAACCGCTAAATAAGCATTTTAATGCGCCCAAATCGTTAAAAACACCAAATTCGAAACATTTTGTAACTTGGTAAGAAAGTGATTTAGATGAATACTGCTGCTTTTATCTCTTAGAAGACCGCTAATAGAAGACTTGCAAGTTTCCAAACCTAGCAGGAAGCTGGGACGAAATCCTTATCTCGCGAAATCTTTAAACTTTCAGATGTGGAAGACCAACACAAGGTCTCGCAAATCTCAGAAGGATTCCCGCAGGGAAATACTCCTTTTCATCTCTGGTAACGAGCTTGTGACGCACGTATCATTTATATATTATTCGGGACATATGTCAATCATAAATATCAATATGGCAACAACAGAGGAGGAACACAAATCCACCCTGCTTGATCGTATTTCGCAAAAGGGTTAATTGTTCAAAAGCAGGTGTAGACGTCTTGGGAGAAGTCACGAGGAATGCCCCCCCCCCTCTGAAAATTAATAAAATTTCGTAATCATGCTATTTTACAGACGACGCAAATGTTTTGCTTCGACCCAGTGCGACATCATAGTTCCGCCAGTGTCCAGNGTGATTTAGATGAATACTGCTGCTTTTATCTCTTAGAAGACCG
Organism: Phoronis australis; assembly: GCA_002633005.1. Classification (NCBI taxonomy): domain Eukaryota; kingdom Metazoa; phylum Phoronida; family Phoronidae; genus Phoronis; species Phoronis australis. The sequence continues at coordinate 587,796 of NMRA01000233.1, read as the reverse complement.
CTAATAGAAGACTTGCAAGTTTCCAAACCTAGCAGGAAGCTGGGACGAAATCCTTATCTCGCGAAATCTTTAAACTTTCAGATGTGGAAGACCAGCACAAGGTCTCACAAATCTCAGAAGGATTCCCGCAGGGAAATACTCCTTTTCATCTCTGGTAACGAGCTTGTGACGCACGTATCATTTATATATTATTCGGGACATATATCAATCATAAATATCAGTATGGCAACAACAGAGGAGGAACACAAATCCACCCTGCTTGATCGTATTTCGCAAAAGGGTTAATTGTTCAAAAGCAGGCGTAGACGTCTTGGGAGAAGTCACGAGGAATGCCCCCCCCCCTCTGAAAATTAATAAAATTTCGTAATCATGCTATTTTACAGACGACGCAAATGTTTTGCTTCGACCCAGTGCGACATCATAGTTCCGCCAGTGTCCAGATCAATTCACTCGGTGCTTCACTCATGGAAGCATCATAGCTCGATCGGCCAAGTCTGTTAGTACTACAGACCTGCACTATTGCTCATGTATGACAACACGCAGTTTTCGCTGCCGTCCCAGGGCCCCGGGCTGCAAATTTTCATCAAAAGACCGTCACTACGGAGCACTGTCAACCTAAAAATAGTCACACTCTGGGTTTACATTTACCTGATCGAAAAGAATTTTGTTGAGGTCGTTCGAGCAGTCTTTGAAATGAATTTTGGGATTGTCGTAGGTAAATGCAGCCAGCACCCCACCTGGTCTTAGAACACGGTGGACTTCCTTATAAAATCTGTCCAAATCAAACCAGTGTAATGCCTGACCGACCGTTACCAAGTCGACAGTTTCGGGTTCCACAGGTATGTTTTCGGCAGGACTTACTCTGAAAAGAAATTCGTAGAGCAGACACACGGATGGCGAAAAACGACAAATTCACAAGTGGTTTGGGGACAGCAGCTCCGCCAGCACACGGTCGACATATGATCACTTCATTTTAGTTGTATTTCAAACGGCCAAATGGTCAGTTTATCAGAAACTTGAGTAAACAAGTATCATCACTCAGGTTGATTTTTACATGACAACAATGCAAAATTGAAACGTTCCTTCGTGACAAGATACTTCCAAATAATCATCCAGAAAGCTAACCGCCTAAAAAAACCCGCGTTCAACCTAAGAAGAGAATTTTATTGATACCACGTGCCGCTTTAAAATTGGTCTCACATTGTTCCCTATTCAGATTAGAAATGACTTCGGAGTTTGCAAAGAACTGTCTGGTCACTGTTAGTCGCGACCATGCTTGGCGCAAAAAATGATACAACAAGTCAACTTGTAGAGCCTGGTCTCGAGGAACAACCAGATGTCATTTTTTTGAAGCTCTGAATTCACTTTCAATGGGAAACATTCCGGAAGCAATGGGGAATGATTACTTGGGACCGGTGACTCATAGCGCCACCTAGGTGTACGAGGAGTTACTTTGTCTTCGCAAACGGCGCCATAGAGGAACAGTTTGCCTTTGTGGAAAGACCTCTTTACAGAATATGTGACTAGACGAGTTTAAAATCGAGTGTTTAAATTAGACACTGGAACCTGGGCTGAGCTCCGTAGACGCAAGATTCTCGCGAGCAAACCTAGCGTGTTCAAGTGCTTCGCTTATAATTCAGGGCAACACCATGGTTGTGCACCCATGCATTTCCTCGAGTGTACTGCGTTTCCGGATCCAGCACTTGGGGTCGCATGTACATGCAAACGAGTAGCCACAAAAATATGCACATATGTGAGCCCTTGCCGAAGAAAACAACTTCTTTAATCAATGGCCGTGGCACTGCAACGAAATTAAGTTATGACACTTATATTTTACCTGTAGTCGATACTTTCGTGAACGTTATTTTGGCGCGCCTCAGTTATTTGGGATTCACTGACATCGAGAGCCAATACTTTTTTAAAGTGGCCAGCCAAAAGACCAGTAAACTGACCACTGCCACAACCAACGTCGACCGCGTGATCAAACTGACCAACACAAGACTTCTACAAAAAATGTGAGATTAAATAAAAACTTGAACCAGTGACGTCACACAATATTGAACAGCAGATTTCTACGAAAAGTTCTCAAGTCGTGTCATGACCCTGACAACATAACAAAGCAAAAGATGCAGTAAAACAATCTTTACTTGATTATTTGAACGAGCTGTGATAACTGGACACTACTAATTTAAAAGACACTACAATTAACCACTGGCCATCTAGAGCATACGCGGAATTCTTGTGCATGTCAATCTGTTTCAAGAGGGAAATTCAAACAAAGGGAGCAAGGGGCGGTACAAGCTCGTTAGGAATAGCCAGATATAGCCACACACAGCGTCAAAGTCATGATAAACATCTCCATGTCAGTAGCAGCAGCAGCAGTGGCGGCAACAATGTAATTTAGCTCGCGTCAAAGTGTAAATGCGAAAAATAAGGAACGCCAACTAAGTAGCCACATTAAAAAGCAGTAATCGCTCCAAACTAAGATTTTCAAAAACATGAATGCTTCTTTATTATGATTTATTGAGACAGTAGACACATGGCCATAGGCCCCAAGTATATCATGTACAAGACAGAACATTGTTAGGTGCCACGTTTCAAACTGGATAATACATTATGACGCTTGAGAACCTGATGGACGAATTTAATAAGTAGGCTATCTGGAGTTCTCATGAGAGAATCAAATTTAGATGTCGTAGGAGAATGACAAAAACGATCACTTAAGTACTTAACCCGACGGTCTTGGTACGCACTACAAACTAACACAATGTGGTATTCGTCCTCTACGTACACACCCCGAATTACATAACTCACACAACCTGTTTTCATAGGGAATACTTGTGTGGCGACCTCTTTCCACTAGTAACAAATGATTTGAACATCGCAATCGAGTCAGAGACTGGATAAAAACACGTGGGATACCAACCATTTCTAGATAATTCTCAAGATGGTACTTTGTTTTGTACCTCACATAGTAAGGCAGTTTTGCGTTACATTCGATATCAGATTGCCAACCTTGCAAATAAGGAAACTTCTGTCTGTGTATCGGGTTTTTCAGATGTATGGATTAATCAGGGAGTGGTAAATCAAACGCATTTCTTGACTGAATACTTCTTTATGATACTAACGAAAGTGTTGAAAGTGGCTGTAGTAGATCATTTCGAAGCCCTATGCTCTCCATTTTATTTCACGAAACGAGGTTTTGCGGACGCACTCACACCTTACCACGGGACATATGCCGAACATAGCAACGACACTCGTGTGAATAAAAAGAAACGAGAACAAAAAGCGGTCGTCCTATCCATTACAAAGGCGAAGTTCGCCTTAAAAGAACGGAAACGAGACTCACCTTGTCCTTGTCCAAAAACTGCACGAGGACTTCGACTAACTTCTTTGGATAACTCGGACGGTATTTACTGTACAGACTGGCGTGTTTTGATCCGGTGAACAGCAAACTGGTCATTTTTACCGCGGCAACTCAGTGTCCTACAGCGATAAAACCTGTACCTACTTTTTGCACACTTTAAGTTATTTTTTTGTTTACAATAAAAAGGCAGGACTAACATGTAAGCAATGTTCGGAAGCAAAACTCTCAAGATGGCCTACTGAATGCAATCAACGCGTTCGTGATACAGCGTTCACAGATTGGAGGCATGAACCTTTGTCTGAAAAAGCACACACACGAATGCTCGTCAGTGAGCATGTCAATGACGTGCAAGGCTTTGCCCGCCCATGGTGACCGTCATGTTTTGCCACAATACCATACTTTTGCACATCAAAGGCCATCAATGCGTTCCATTCTTTGTAATGAACAATAAGCATTTTCTGTGGCTGTTGCTAATTTTGCTTCGTTCATTCCCAAAACCACTTATACGTTACCCCTTTAAGATTCCTGAACAAGCTCCCAGTCACAAAATGTTGCATGATGAACAGCAATTGAAGTTTTGACGTGTTTGTTTTTAACCACAAGACCCTCTGGCCCGGAGTGCCGCTAGTTCACGCGATGCTGCGCGTGCACAAGGTCAACATTGTTGTGGAGAGGTGTTTTTGTAAACAGAAACACAACACTGACCGTTTACGTTTCAGACATTTGGACGTATCGAGTTATGTTACGAGAAAAAATCCACACACGAACGGTGTATTATACTAATGGTGATGCGCACACGATTTCCTTCACTGTTCTCACACCTGTAATTCCGTGGCTGTGTGACGGTGGCCTATGAGGACACCTACAATTTCGTAAAGCCACATCCCTTTACATCGGCGGCGCACCATAGGGGGCTGGGCAATAGTCCCTACTTTTTCAGTGCTGCGCCGCCCATGGGCTATGTGCGGTGCACCACAGGAGGGCTAGGGGGCTATAGCCCCCACTTTTTTCAGTGCTGCGCCGCCCATGTTTTAGAGTCGATGCATGTTTCCATCAGTACCTGGCGCATAATGCGTGATGCACAATGCGTTTAAATCGCCTAATAAAATAAAACAGATATTTCCAGCGTCATCCGTAAAGGAAAAGTCTGTGAGGAGGGGCTGTTTTCATGAAATCCGCGATAAAAATGCCGTGTACAGTGCAATTTAACGAGTTGGGTGTCAAAATAGAAATTTCTACCCTCCGCATTTCGTAGGGAACAAGCTTGTGCTTTATCAAAAAAGAAGACGTCAACTACACGCAGTAACTTCAGTTCCTACAGCGCCATCTACGTTTAACAAGTGCTGCTTGCCCAAAGAATTTTTTGAATGTAACGATGCTCTGGTTTATTGGATTCACGGTAAGGTTTGGTTGTGGACCCTTAAATTTTTCTGTATGTCAAAAAGCGCATCAAATTACTTGATAGGTTCGTAAACCACCGTTTTACACGGATACCTAGAAACACGAAACACATTGACATACATCACGCATGGAAACAATGCTGTAGCATGGTTGAGTAACTCTCCGCTTTAGGGATACTCGCCTGTTGGGAGCTTTTATGAAGCACGTCTCTTCCGTTATCAGGTGCAGATCCAGTTTTTTGAGTTGGGGGGAGGGGGCAGGGCACAGGAATAAGCAGAATTTCGCCTAAGCGCGCGCCCAGCTTAAAATGTGGGGATGTAGGGGGTCTCGCATTTTTTGGTTTGTGGACCTTATTACTAAAAAGGTTTATTCAAGGCCTATGCATTGTGCATTCACCCCTGAGCCCCGCATATGCTAGTGTCAAATGGAATTTAGGAGAATTTTAGGGGGGCAAGTCCCCTTGGCTCGCCTCTAAATCAGCCACTGGTTATAACCCATTTAATACTTTTGCAAGAGTTTTGAACCGTGCAAAATCATACTTACTAAGTTAAAACCAAATAAACAACATATCGAAATGCACTGCTTTCAATAAACAAACCTTAGCACATAAACTCTTTTGTAGTTTTATAACAAAATGGGTCCTTTTGCTGACTTAAACTATAAAGTGGACCATTTCCAAATTAATCGGAAAAGGCACTCTTTCCTAGGGAATTTGGCCGTGAAAAAGTATCTGAGCGGCATGTTTTGTTGCCACGAGGTCGAACGTAGACAGTCCCCCCAGTGAGAACCTGGCAAAACAAAGATGACAAAAAAGTAAGCAAGTCAAGCTTTCCTCGTCGTGTAGATTGCATCATCAGTCACAGACCTCACACAGCTGGATAGATGCGTCAACTAACCGAATTAAAAAGTAAAACATATAGGCTTACAGATGACGCTCGCAGCAGTCCAGGAGTCCGCTTCATGTGACTAAAAGATTTAAGACAGAAATTTGGTCTTGGTGCTCTCATTTCACAATTGGTAACTAAAGGTTTAGCGAAAACCAGAGAGCGCATCACAGTCTAGAAATAAGTTATGGATTTTGTCTCAGTAACTACCAGTTAGGCTACGTGTATATTCTCAGAGACTTTCCATTTTTGCCTAAGTGAGACTTAACTCTTTTGCACGAAGTTTCGACGACCCGAGTTTGAATCGTTCTCGCATTTTTAAAATGTCTTAAACAAAACACATTTATCACAGATTAAACAATTACGCAACCCTAAGCTTGCCAATGAATAACCATAGCCATTGTTTTTGTACTTATCGGATAACAACATAGTAGAACTCACACGTTTGAATTACTCTATCACCATAATCTTGATCATGATGTGTCACTGACGCAGTGAGACCACAAATCAAACCGATAGATAGCGCAACTGAATATTGCAGACAAAGCGTTTCTAAAATTAGCATGTGCACTGTCAGCACTTATCGTCCTATAAAATCCAATCGACTAACATCGACGAATCAGTATTCGCCATAACTGAGAACGAACACAGGTGAACTCAGGCGCCCGTGTGTCATTTTTGGGGTGTTGCTCACGCTTACTTCGGAATTCACATGCAGACTGGATTCTTGAAATAACGCTTACTTCGTCTTGGAGTTGCTTTTAAGCAGCTCCAAAACCCTTTTTTGACCTTCATTTTGGCTTGAAGGGCCATGACTTCCAAAGCGACTACGCGATCACTTTACAGTGCTATGTAGTGGAAGTTATTGGTCTGGACGGCCACCGGTCGGACGCGGTATGGCTCGACTTTGTATTCTCTAATGGTTGAGTCGATCGCGTTTCTCCGGTGGAACCATTTTACACAACACTTGACGCCAGTTTCAGCCGTCCAAGGCGAACCAAGGAGTGTAGTCCTTGATTCAACTCCCAGCTAATCATGGCGGTGCCGCGCTTCAGTCGGCTCGACTTTGATCACTTTGACCGTTAATTGCCCCGTAGCATTTCTCACGGATAACAAGTCAACACCATGCGGCTTGACTGACCTCTTGAGACTACTCAGTCAGATGTTGTAACCTTCAATCATCGAGTCAATGATTATAGCCCACCATGAACACCCCGGCGATTTCGCCAGCCAGGAAGCAGACTCAGGTGCATGCTGCGCACGATCAAAAAGTTCTCAGTACAAGTTGGGGGGCACTAGTAATAAAAGCATGAATACACCCAGCCAGAACAACAATTAACATGGACAGAGAGAGCGTAAATCGTAGATCCGCCCGCGTTGGGAACTCAAAAACTGGCATCGACAAGACATTTGTCAATATGGTAACAAATCACCCGCGGAGCCTGTAAAAGGGTTTCGTTACTTAGACGCGATTACGTGATTTGTTTAATGTGTAACGCATGGCGATACCTCACGAAGTCGTACGTGACCTTGTGTTTTTATTAGGAACCAATGTTGGTTCCTAGGTTTATGCTACCGTTCCTTGACTCTTGAGTCGGCGTCGTTCTCTGAGTCCATAGCCGCCGAACCAAGACGGAGGGTCGCCTCCCCGCGGTCGCCAGAAGAAAACAACATAGGCCTACTCGGTGAGAGACGCACATTCCCGGATACACATTGAATCCACTATCAGTGATCGTTAATGACCAAACGCAACAACAAACAAAAGTTAAATAAAAATGATGAAAACTAAATACAAATTACCGGAATGCCTGGTCGGTGGCGACCAACCTGATTTGTACTCACGAGATTTGCCAGCCACGCCGAGAGGCGGCAGCACTGACGGGGGACCTGTCTGCACTTCACCAGGTGACTTCCGATTCAGTCTTGGTGGCTGGGGTAACTTTGACTACTAGTAGACGATTTTGCCGTGAATCTTTAATTTAGCCGCTGTGCGTTGCAGTTGTCATTATCCATGCAGGTACATTGTCCCACCAGAGTCTTCTCACTGTCTCGGTTACTCTATTAACGTCTGCGACAGCAGACTTGCTCTGGCAAAACAGCCTTGTCGGCTTGTACCTTGTGGTACCACAACAGTACCTTGTACCGGTAATAGTCGGATAAGTTGGTCCCATTTCAAATTCTGTCAGGAATACTTAAAAAATAAAATGAAGTGTCGCAATATACAATTACCCACTCTTATGGATCACGCGCGCCACTCTACTCACACTTTTTCGTGAAATCATTTTATTTTTTAAGTATTCCTGACAGAATTTGAAATGGGACCAACTTATCCGACTATTACCCCTTGTACCAGTTCAGTTGTGGTCTACATACATGTGGCAAGGCCTACTACCATAGAAGTGAAGCTAGAATTCTGTGATGTGACGTAATGAAAAATATTGTTCATCTGTGTTCGTTTAGGCATAGATTAGGTGGTTTGTTGAAACAGACAGAAGCAACGAGATTGAATCTAACTTGTTAATAAACTGCTGACCGTGAAACAGACTGCGTTGAAAAGAACTGAGGCTCAACTGAGCAAGGCACACGAAAGCTACTACAGTCAAACCATCAAATATCTAGACTATAGTCTATGATTACATATATAACTAAGGGACATACCATTTTCACAAGCAGTTCTATTAATAGGAAGTAATTCCAATCCCCTTCTCTCAGAAATTGGCAGTAGACAACAAGCGAAAGCTATGTAACACAATAACTAAATGCTAAAATACAATAGCACATCATTCTACAACATTATATGAGAAGTAGAGCAAATTGTTAATGGTTGGCTATGTGGTTACCTGCCATTAAGTAATTTGAGAACCAATTACTCCCACTGACTAACGCCTGTAGTACCAGGCAAAGTTACATTAATTTTGTTGCTGCTGCATCAGGTACAAATGGCGTACATCAAAGTGTAGCAAAGTAAGAATGCAAGAATTTATTAAGCCAAAAATCACAAATTTGACCACAAGAATTCTTTTTTTAGGACTACATTTTTTGTGATCACAAAACTTGAGCAAAACTTGCCATGATGTCCTTGAGGGTCCGTCGTATTACCTAGACTGAGTTCTCAGTATTAGAGCTTTGTGTTTCCAAGTATAATGATCCGCCGTATTCCCATAATGCAATTTTGTCTCAAGAAGCCAACTCGCCTACAAGGACTCGGGATGGTCAATTCAGGAGCAAACTGTAAATCTGTGTCCAGCGGATGACATGTGTTGACGCCCATACACAATAACCTGATGGTGTAATATTTTCCAAACAACCAAGATGGCATTTGTTAAATTACATTTTTGCTCCTTTGATGGTCCAGCCTATTCTAATTGGTGATGATGGTGTATCAGCCCTATAGTCCCTCATGTCCGTGCGATTGCTTCACGACCATTTTGTGTTAGTTACCATGCTGTTGTGTATTCATCATCTTCGCGTATTAGCTATGGTGACTGTATGAAGTACGAAGCACAAACTCATTTTGTGAGCCACTTTGAAAACTAAGACTTAATAGGTGATTTCATGTTGTAATTAATTCACTATAGTTGATTGTAACATAGTCGGTTTCACGGTCGAAAATTGCATTTTTGGGATTATCGATGGAAGAGATAAAATCTTCTTAAAGTTATTAGCTTTGGCCAAAGCTATGAATCAACAAAGTTTGTTGGGCTTTTGTGATTTTATTTACATCAATTGCTGTACATGTCTACCATACGTTTGTTGAAGTCAAGACCGTTTGCTGAAGTCAAGGGTGATGCTTTTACCATGCAAGTACACTTAAAATGCCATTTATCAAGTGGGATATAGCTCTGCTAAAGCATTTGACAGCGACCATTAAGGCTTTAGGCTTGTTTGAACGCTGACGCTGATTTTACAAAATCGCCACTGTCGCCTTTAAGGCACCTTTGATGTTGACCCACTTTACAAAATGTCTGTGTTGACTATAACTACAATAGAAGCTTCTTTACGAATGATTCACTAATTTGCAATTAAATCATGTTGCCGAATGAATCTTAATTCACATTTACAGGATGCCTTTTGAGATTCTCGACGTTATTGAAAGACCATGAAGTTCGCCGATGCTGGCACACCGGAAATTATTCGTTCAAGTCAAAAAGATCATTATTACTTGTCTCATTTAAGGAGACATGTTGCAGATTGTGTTCAAAGTTTGTTTGGTAAGATAACACATGTGCATTAGAATCTTGGCCTATTTCACAAAACCTGGTACTTAATCAGTAAATTGGTACAATTCCTGATGTCGTCAAGAGGTCTGTTTATCAGGGACTCTGATGGAATTGGTCGTGCTGTATGAACCAGAGTAACTACCACGTTAGCTATGGCTTCATGGCAATATGAAACACTGACTATTTAATGTTTTAAAATAAATTGATACATCTCTGGTTGATGAATGGTTTTAGAAAGTCTTTGAGCAGTGGAAGATAATTGGCCTGTGAGTCACGATGGTGGACAAAAGAGCACTGGAATTGTTAAGAATGGACTGTATTGGTATCTAAAGTAGCCTGAAGTTAGACACCACTGCCATCTAGAGTTGAAACCTGTTAAAACCAAACTTTTTACTTAGGCCTCTTATGGTTACAAAGTCGGTCTCATCTTGTTCTTTGCTCAGGTTAAAAATGATTCTTGTCTTCAGAACTGACAGGTTATTATCAGTTCAGTTGCTTATCATGGCTGGTAAATTACCGGTACTAAAAGTGCAAAGCTGTCAGGGGAATTCCAGCACCCGGAGTTTAATCTTTGTACTCAAATTTGGACTCAAAGTTCTACTCGAGATAAATGTCTTATTCTGTGCTCGAGTATGGTATAGTTTATCTGGGTGACTCGTTAACCCTAGTTTGCACTTGATGACCCACACTCAAAATTTTGAGTTTTTACTCAAAATAATGAGTTTTTACTTGAGCTTTTGGGTTTAATTTAGTAGTCATCAAGTGTTAACTTTGACTAAAATCTCACTTGCATAAACTTAGCACAGAATAATACACAGTTATCTTGAGTTAGTATTCAAGCAGGGTGATAAAAAGGGAAAGCGTAATTTTGAGTTCGATTTTGATTTTGAAGATTAAACGTCGTACCCTGGAGTTTTTCTTGTCAGCAATTTTAATTCAAACACTGGATGAAAACATGCCGCAATTGCTTTGAAAGAACAAACATGCCTATAGGTGAAGAAAGTTGTTGTTTTTGACTGCAGAACATTGTTCATAGTTGCTTTATATACTAATAGTGTAGTATCAGAGGGACAAAGCAAAACCACTGGCTCCCCCTATCATGCCGTGAGTCATGAATAGCTGGAGGTAAACTGCTTTTTTAAACTGACCATCACTACCCAAGTATTGGCTCTGAAAGCTCACAAGAAATTTGAAATATGGTTGACCTGTTCTCTCATTCAAATTTTGTTGCATTCTTTGGGTGTATTATGATCAGTGTGATAAGTGGTGGTGTACTGGAGTCAGGGCGCCCCCTTGTGTTGCCCAGGAAGGTTACACAAGAGGTTGGGGCGTATCAACAAAAGAACATCAGTGCCTAAAATGGTCGGGAAAGAAGGTTGTCGCAAACAGTCAGCGATTATCATGGACAAACTTCTCTGTTCCTTTATCCGCAAACAAACTGATCGTGAAAGTCCAAGCGCTGCGATAAGTGTGTATGGCAAATCCAACCATAAAGAAGCATTCTTAGTAAAACTGTTGCTGAATAGGATATGTGCCATTGATAGGCGCTTCTCAACATAATGGGAGAACATGAGTCAGAACACTGGCTCCGCATTCTTATCAATTGGACATAGGAAGAAGAGAACAATTACGACTGAGAGTTTGTTGACGGTCAGTAAAGTGCTTTTCTACTTTTCAGGTCCTGGCATTTGGATCAAATGGCGGCATGATCTTGACTTCTTGGCAGACCTTGGATACTTCTTGTTAACTACTGTGTCAGGTATGTCAATTGCCTTCAGCGCTGCAACACATTCTGCAGAGGATTGTTTTTGTATATGGTTTGGCTTTTCTGTCGATTTTACCGAGAGCCTTGGTCAGTAAGATATGAAATCACAGCAATCTGTTTTTTTATCGAAGTGCCATAAAATCTCCTCCATTTTGCAAAATAGCCTAGAATGACCTTTTTTCATTTTTCAAATTAAAGTCATCTAACACTGTTGTGAATATTCACAAGTTCTCTGGTAGGCTTAGGTATAGTATAACTAATAAAATTTTATGATAAAGCATGTATTAGGTGCTGCTTATCTTTTATGAAAAAGCAGTGCAAGTGTAATAACTTGTCTTAAAGTTGGTGTAAAAAGTTTCAAGAAGATTGGATTGTTATGAAATATTGTTAATGAAAGCATACAAAATGTTGAATAAGTTGGATGAAGGATTTTTTTGAAAATCAACTAAGCTGGGTGGTTTTTTAGTAGCTCACTTTTCCAAAAAAACAAACTCCACCCGAGACGACCATGAATGATACGAGATTTTCATGCTATGAACATTCCCACTAAATAAAATTGGTTCTAACCCCGGTGTTTAAGGTAAACGGCGGGGTATGGAAAATTGAACTAGACCGTATTTATCCACCTTGGCTGAGACGCGCTCGGCTCATGCTCAAAGGGATGCCGCCAAGCTGCTCTATTCATCGAGTCACGAGCGAGGATAATTGACTTCGCTCATGCGGATGTGATCAGCTGATTACAGTCTAGCCTAACAACTGTACTTTTTATGGAGAGAATTTTACGTAGTTTTTACTGTAATATTTGAAAAGAGGAGCGAAAACAAATACGAATACAACTTTGAATTTTTCAAATCGGCCCA
>NMRA01000233.1:550499-575159 GCA_002633005.1 Phoronis australis | reverse complement strand
TCAAGGGTGATGCTTTTACCATGCAAGTACACTTAAAATGCCATTTATCTAGTGGGATATAGCTCTGCTAACAAAGCATTTGACAGCGACCATTAAGGCTTTAGGCTTGTTTGAACGCTGCGCTGATTTTATAAAATTGCCACTGTCGCCTTTAAGGCACCTTTAATGTTGACCCACTTTACAAAATGTCTGTGTTGACTATAACTACAATAGAAGCTTCTTTACGAATGATTCACTAATTTGCAATTAAATCATGTTGCCGAATGAATCTTAATTCACCTTTACAGGATGCCTTTTGAGATTCTCGACGTTATTGAAAGACCATGAAGTTCACCGATGCTGGCACACCGGAAATTATCCGTTCAAGTCAAAAAGATCATTATTACTTGTCTTATTTAAGGAGACATGTTGCAGATTGTGTTCAAAGTTTGTTTGGTAAGATAACACATGTGCATTAGAATCTTGGCCTATTTCACAAAACCTCGTACTTAGTCAGTAAATTGGTACAATTCCTGATGTCGTCAAGAGGTCTGTTTATCAGGGACTCTGATGGAATTGGTCGTGCTGTATGAACCAGAGTAACTACCACGTTAGCTATGGCTTCACGGCAATATGAAACACTGACTATTTAATGTTTTAAAATAAATAGATGCATCTCTGCTTGATGAATGATTTTAGTAAGTCTATGAGTAGTTGAAGATAATTGGCCTGTGAGTCCAGATGGTGGACTAAAGAGCACTGAAAGGGTTAAGAATGGACTATTGGTATCTAAAGTAGCCTGCAGTTAGATACCACTGCCATCCATAGTTGAAACCTGTTAAAATCGAACTTTTTACTTAAGCCTCTTACGGTTACGAAGTCGGTCTCGTCTTGTTCTTTGCTCAGGTTAAAAATGATTCTTGTCTTCAGAACTGCAGGTTATTATCAGTTCAGTAGTGTTGCTTATCATGGGTGGTAAATTTCTGGTACTGAATGTGCAAAGCTGTCAGGGGAATTTCAGCATCCGGAGTCTAATTTTTGGACTCAAATTTGGACTCAAAGTTCTACTCGAGATAAATGTCTTATTCTGTGCTCGAGTATGGTGTAGTTTATCTGCGTGACTCGTTAACCCTAGTTTGTACTTGATGACCCATAATTAAATCTATAAGTTTGAGGCCACACTCAAAATTTTAAGTTTTTACTCAAAATAATGAGTTTTTACTCGAGCTTTTGGGTTAAATTGAGAAGTCATCAAGTGTTAACTTTGACTAAAAACTCACTTGCGTAAACTGAGCACAGAATAATAGACAGTTATCTTGAGTTAGTATTGAAGCAGGGTGATAAAAAAGAAAGCTTAATTTTGAGTTTGATTTCGATTTTGAAGATTAAACCTCGTGCCCTGAGTTTTTATTGTCAGCAATTTTAATTCAAACACTGGATAAAAACATGATGCCATTGCTTTGAAAGAACAAACATGCCTGTAGGTGAAGAAAGTTGTTTTTGACTGCAGAACATTGTTCATAGTTGCTTTATATACTAATAGTGTAGTTCTATCAGTGGGACAAAGCAAAACCACTGGCTCCCCCTATCATGCCGTGAGTCATGAATAGCTGGAGGTAAACTGCTTTTGTGAACTGACCATCACTACCCAAGTATTGGCTCTGAAAGCTCACAAGAAATTTGAAATTTACTTGACCTGTTCCCTCATTCAAATTTTGTTGCATTCTTTGGGTGTATTATGATCAGTGTGATAAGTGGTGGTGTACTGGAGTCAGGGCGCCCCCTTGTGTTGCCCAGGCAGGTTACACAAGAGGTTGGGACATATCAACTAAGGATCATCAATGCCTAAAATGGTCGGGAAAGAAGGTTGTCGCAAACAGTCAGCAGTTACCATGGACAAACTTCTCTGTTCCTTTATCCGCAAACAAACTGGTCTTGAAAGTCCAAGCGCTGCGATAAGTGTGTATGGCAACTTCAACCATAAAGAAGCATTCTTAGTAAAACTGTTGCTGACTAGGATATGTGCCATTGGTAGGCATTTATCAACATAATGGGAGAGCATGAGTCAGAACACTGGCTCCACATTCTTATCAACTGGACATAGGAAGATTAGAACAATTACGACTGAGGGTTTGTTGAAAGTCAGTAACATGCTTTTTTATTTTTCAGGTCCTGGCATTTGGATCAAATGGCGGCATGATCTTGACTTCTTGGCAGACCTTGGATACTTCTTGTTAACTACTGTGTCAGGTATGTCAATTGCCTTCAGTGCTGCAGCACATTCTGCAGAGGATTGTATATGGTTTGGCTTTTCTATCGATTTTACCAAAAGCCTTGGTCAGTAAGATATGAAATCACAGCAATCTGATTTTTTATCAAAGTGCCATAAAATCTCCTCCATTTTGCAAAAATAGCTTAGATTGACTTTTTTCAGTGTGAATGTTCACAAGTTTTCTGGTAGGCTTAGGTATAGTATAACTAATAAAATTTTATGATAAAGCATGTATTAGGTGCTGCTTATCTTTTATGAAAAAGCAGTGAAAATTTAATAACTTGTCCAAGTTGTGTAAAAAGTTTCAAGAAGATTGGATTGTTATGAAAAATTGTTAATGAAAACATACAAAATGTTGGGTGGTTTTTTAGTAGCTCACTTTTCCAAAAAACAAAATCCACCCGAGACGAGGCTATACAAGATTTTGTTTATTAATTCCTTGGTGTTTTAAGCCATGCTTGCCTTTGTGCAGCTTTCCAAACAGAAACACGACACCTTGGCGGGCATTTTTATCTTTTAATTGATGAGCACAGGTCTCAAAATGAATAGAGTACAGACCAGGGCCAATCATACTTTTTTGCCTAATGTCTACTTAAAAGTGGTATTTGCTTCTAATATATACCAATTTTTGCCAGGCCAGAATATTGTTGAATTCTTGGGAAGAGTTCGCTGTCTGCTCTTGTTCAGTCGGGTTTAACAGAGGTTTGATGTTAATAATGAACACGATGTGAAAAGCTCAGCGATGGAAGATTGTGACAAGTCATCAAGTGATTAGTGTAATGAACGTGGTTTTGTAGCCCAATGTAGTAATGAACATGGTTTTGTGGCCTCAGCAATGCTGCATTCCGCAGATACCTGGCACATGTGTTGTAATTCCTACACAATCAATTCTATCTCATAATTTATGAATCGGGTCACATTTGTTTTAACCTTGCCAACCAATCACTTCAGTGGTCACCATTTTCCTAGGATAGGCTGGAGTACGCTTCCAAGCATACCCGCAAAACACTTAATTTTCGCATGAATTTGTGATGTCTTACAACACCTTGCTTTTCTCACAAGAAAATTGGTCCACAGAATGCTACCCTGATCTAACTTGGCACAAAAGGCCACAGAATTTATATGCACTGTCACATTTCATCTACTCCTGTAGACAACTATGAAGAGTGATGTAAATTTTAATGCTTGGCAAACACATTTAAATCTATGCCTCGCAAATTTCAGGTTTTCAGACTCTTGGAGAAGAGTATGTAAACATTGTACAAGTTGATGTCTCCAGAAGGGATATACCGGGTCAGTTAGTAAGTATTTCTCAAATTGTCATTTGTAGATGTCATCATTTGTTCAGTCTCTTTACTACTAGACTTATGGAGGTCTACAAAATGAAATATTTGAGCACTGAAATATCACACGTATGTCGAACACTGGCAACCTATATCACTGGATTTAAAGACCTTATTTCTGTAAACCAAAAACATTGAAACTATCCGTGATGCAAGAAAACATTTTGTTGGAGGTTGGCCAACCCTTAAATCGTGAATCCTAAAATAGCACATGCATGCATTGCCTGTCACTTGAGTTTCTGGCTCATTTGGCAACAATTCAAGATCTGTTGAGATTGGTGATGCTTTAAAGTGTTAACAATTCAACATTGACAGCTTAACAGTGATGAACTTCAACTTTTAGTAACTGTTCAATGTCTGTGTGAAAAATTGTATCAGAGTTGGTAATTATCTTTCATCTTACCTAAACAGAAGTCAAATCTTTTTACAGATTACTAAATTTCACAATCCCTAAATATTTCAGCGGCGAATCATCCTTGTCCTGTGTCATGTCAGCGTGCCTTACATCATCAAGAAGATTCTCTCACACTGGGAGTTTATATTGACGAGAGACTCGCAAATGGATGCTAAGCAAAAGGAAGTGCTGCTGAAGTGTATTTCAGTTGTCCGCTACGCCACTACGGTCGTTCACCGATGTCATATGGCTCTGTTCTACATCCAGGGAGTGTTTTACCACCTAGCCAAACGTTTCACGGGAATTCATTACGTAAGTGCTGGGAGTACAGACAACAAAAGTTCTTTCGTTTAAAGTGCTTGAAATGACCAATTTCATGTCAACCCCTCCCCCCTCTCAAAAAAACAACCCCACCATTCGATCAGCTACCAAATTATAACACCTGCAAACACTATATGATGACATGTTAATTAGCTGATTTTGCATCAGGAGCATTTATTGGTCGAAACGTGCTCTGTATATTTAGGACAACCAATCACAGCTTGAGTCATCCTCCATTGTGTTTAGTGGGAAAAGTCGTCAGATATTGCTGCTCGTTTTCCCGTGGTGTAAGAAGGAATGGCGAGGGATGGCGTTTGTGGTGATTGTGATGATAAGTATTTGACCACACTGTAGCTTTTCCATTTTCCTTTGGACACTAGAGAAGCGCAGATATGACACAAGTTTGTACAAGAAACTCGCGTGTCGGTAGACATGACACACTGGCGCGGGGTACGTTCATATGTCACACTCATGTCTGTGGAGCTAAAAAACTTTCAGTTGAAATCGCTTTTCTCCTATTTTCTCGTTTTTGAAATTTAAATTCACGATTGTAATATGCAGTACTACAAAGCAAGGTTTAGTGATGCTGGCAATGTAGTCATTTGTTGTCAAAGTCAGGTAAATGGTGGTGTTCAGCACATCAACTTATCCTGCTCCACACTGGATACTGTATTAGCTGAACAGTTCTCTGGAGTTAGGACTAGTTGGTGTTACCCATGGAAATATGCAGGCACTTTTGTTGCAGTTGCTGGTCCGTTCTGGTCTCGAGGGTCGCAACAAAGCACCAAGTTTCCGTTGGTTGGGATATCTAAGCCTAATTCAACTAACGGGGTCACTGGTTCAGCAATATTGGAAACATAGCAGAAGTCCCCTGTCCGTAGAGGGAGATTGTATCGAGGAAAGTCAAAGGTATGCTTAAAGAGTGGGTGAAAAAAGACGAGTTACTCGGTAATTTCTGATAACAGGGACACCCATAGACCCATATTTGAAAAATTTTTTGGTAATTTTAATTGTTTTGCAATGTGAAATTGGAATCAACATGGTGAGAGACAGAAAATGCTTCTGGTCGTGTTTTGACTGATTACAATGGAAGTGTGCACGGAATTGTTTCAGCTTCCCTGTTGCAGTGTTCTGCACACCAGAAAAGTCAAAGTCGACTGAAATTACGAAAATTCATCTGTGTGTTCGAAAGTCCTTGTCCATACTTTGGAAAGTTTGGGTGTTAAGTCTTGGATTAAATGCATTGAACTGGTTCCAAAAGTCCAAAATGTCCTAATTTACCTAAGAAATGTTTAATCTCCCTATGCTTCAAATTCATTTCATGGGTTTTTAAACTTGACGCAAGTAAGACAAACTCGTCACAACAAAATTGAAACTCGACGCAGTGACGAGTCGAAACGGATTCATATTGTTTTTAGCCAAATCCAACACCTTTGTGAAACTTACCCACATCATTGCATTGTGCCTTTTCCATTTGAACTTCCGTTTCCCTGTCCATATGTTAATAAAAACGACAAATTTAAGCCTGTTTGACATACTTCGTCGTATATTAAACACCATCATCAGGAGAAAAAAGCAGTGGCCATCTTGTTGCTACTCCCCTGTAACTGTGTGTATCATTCATTAATTGTTGTAGAGCCTAGCAAGGTGGCCATTGTAATAATTGCCAAAACTGCTGATTTTCAATGATTAAAAATATTGGACATTTGCCCAAAAAGATACAGCAGCAGTTTCTAAATCTTAATTAATTTTTTTTTCAAAATTCGACTTATCTGCTATACTGTGTGGCAGATATCATGTGAATTACTATTAGATAGTTTCTCCAATTCTGAATTGTTTTTTCTTCCAGAATTGACGATTATGTACCTCCTTCGCAGAGATGTCCATTATGTCTTGAATCAAGGCGCCAGTCTACAGTGACCCCTTGTGGCCATGTGTTTTGTTGGAAATGCATCACAGAGTGGATAAGTTCCAAGGTAACTGAAGAATCATAGCCCGTCTCTACGATATCAAAATTTACTGTCTAGTAATCTTTAATTGCCTGTTACGTAATTAGGTTTACATTGCGAGAATGTCATTTTGTTTAAAAGACGAGAGATAAGCTTGACATGTGTGTTAAGTCTTAAATAAGATTAAAGACGTCTTAACTTGTTTCAGAATGAGTGTCCCTTGTGCCGAGAACGGTTTGGTATGTCACGGCTAGTCCCACTGCAAAACTATGATCCAAGGTGACAGCGGTCTTCGACAGTTCTTAATCGGGCACTGGAAAGTCCACTTTCCGATGAATTAACACGTCATTTAGAAGAACTGGTCAAGAGATAATATTAAAGATTTCATTTGGCTAAATGAATTTGAGTGTGGATGGACGTTAAAAGCACCGGTCATGCCTAGAATTCTGTGTTCTGTGTGTCGACAAATTACCACACAAGGAGGGATGTTTAATTGTTTCATGCAAGAAAACCCTGTTGTGATGAAGTGTGTTTGGATGAAAAAGATGTCTTCCCGCATCCTCATAAAAAGCTACTTATGAGTCACTTTTCATGAAACAGAACAGACTTAAGACGGAAATTGTCTGCTGTCATTGTACCAACAACTTCCACACCTGTGAAGAATTTTGTGCCAACTGCTGTCAATTGTGTTGACTATTTACGGTGTTTGCCCAATATTAATCCCCTGCTGAGTCATTGATTAAAATTGATTTTCTGATTGGTGCCGATCATTGCTGGTCTATTGTTGGAGACGCCACAATATGAGGCTCAAGACCAACAGCCATTGCTAGACCTGTTATGGGATTCCCCCCCCCCCGATGTTGAGGAATAACCCCTTTATTGTTTTATCCTATGAAAAAGGGCACACCTGGTGATGAACCAAGTCCGTGAGATATAAACAAAACGGCTGTACACATACAACATCAAGGTACGTTTTTCCAGTTCCAATATTTTCATCATTGAAATGGAACCCAGTATTGTACATAGTTTCAAAGAGCGAATCAGTTTTAGCTAAAACCATGGAGTAAGCTTAAGATTGTACTTTTGGTCTAGATGACCAAAATTTACTACCATCACTTAACTGTTGAAGAACAAATTTTGTTAATATTTTTCACAATGATCCTTTTTCACAGTCCTTAAACAATGTCCGTTTTCAATTTTAGAATTGACAAAGACCATAGATACAATGCAGTACAACTCACCTGCACATGTGAAATGTTTTCTAGCCATAACAGGGTCTTCTCAAGCAAACCAGATCCAAATTGTATCGAAAATGTAAATCCCCATTTAGTGTTTCAAGTAAATGATTATTCTTGTAACCATATGTCACACATCACCTCGCTTGGTTTTGTGAATTCGCAACAGACAGTGAAAGCATAGTTTGTATTAACACAGCTCATTGACTTCTGTCCTAAGTTAAAGCTGGAGACTAAAATTCTACTTTGTTTTCACGAAATGGTCTTTTTTGAAATTTCGTCTTTGGTCTTAACTTGGGCCGAATTTCAGTTTTAACTTAGACAAATTTTTAATCCAAAGTTTTCAAGTAAATGAGTTTTTATGACACAGACCCCAGAAGTCACCAGTCAAGTGTTCAGAACTGAGACTGATGACAAAACAGTCAAATATTAAGTTCGAACCAAGTTACTGGATAGACACAATACTGAATTTACCAAATGTTAATTAGTAATTGCTTCATCTGTAAATACTTTCGATATCTTGCAATTGTCTGATGTCATAATTAAAAGTTTACTTTAAGTTACGGACTTTTTCACATTGCTCTAAAACAACCTATTTTATCAAAATCTTTTATTATACAATTCAAAAAAGCTAGCCTATCACAGCATTGTGCACAATATACAAACGCTATGTACAAGAACAATTTCAAAGAATTACAGTGAAGTAAAGTTTTTAGGCTAAAAAGCAAAGGTTCCCGACCTTCGTAACATTGCTAATAATTAAAAATGTACATTAAATGAAAAGAATGAGACATGGTAGAGTTGTATGTACAACTTACACATGAATGAGAAAACAACTTGATATGATGAAACAGATTTTTCATGGCTTCTAGATGACAATGATAAAATATCTCACTTAATGGCTAACAAATTTGTTGAATGTTGAAATATTTCGATGCTCACCGATTCAGTGAACGACCCATTCAATGCGATTAGTAATAACCATCCAACAAATACGCTTTCTAGTGAGTGGAACTTTCAACAGCAATAATGTACTAAAATCATGAATTTGGCAGAAATGTCATTTGGCGAATGAGTAGCTCATGGTTGGCAAAATTTACTTTGATTGCAATACAGTGAACGTATTTTACTAAGTTGTAAATGCAGTAAAAATTACAACAAACCATCCCTTCCTCCTTGGCACTAAAATTCTAATTAAAAAATGTACCAGAAAAAGACGATAAAATAATCTCAGCAAATACAATAGGAAATCCACTAAGTTGTGTTGACGGATCCATCTGTTAGATGTAGCCAAATTTGTAATGATAAAGCCATGCCAGGAATCTCAAAATACCACGCATCGTCACTGGTCCAAAACCCGTAGGTTTTAAAAATTACATCATCTTAAATTCGCAGTACACATTGCGCAACATTAACATTATCTGAACAGATGCTGCTGCACCCCTGCCAAATCTGAACCAATATCAATTAAGTAGCCAACTCTCATATAGAACAAATTAAATAAACCCACCACATTAACATCACCTGTCACTCATCTCAAAACTTCCTGCTGACCTATAATTCCTAAGTATTACAAACTTCGCCTCCTTTCAATTAACATTCCGTGTCGTGCTCACTATATGCATTTGGTGGAGTCAACAACAGCCCATCTCCCGTCAGCTTACTACTATTCCCGTATATGTACTCCATAACACGACTTGGCGAGTCATAAATGTCCCCTGGGTCATCATACATGTCCCCTGGCTCGTCATACATTGATGGTGGGCGGGGCCCATCCTGATTCTTCCTCTTCCATATCGGCGAACCGAGCCCCTCAATGCTCGAGTTGACGTTGACCGAATTCTCCGAATATCTAAACGGGTCGTTGCTCGACTGGACCAGCTTTGCTGAGCCCGTGCTCATGATACTGAGCTGTGACTGAGCCGACATCGTGCCGAGTTCACCAGGGTCGGCGCTCATCAAATCGCTGTAGGTCTTGCTGCGACCACGGAAATCTGCCTCGCTCATGCTGGCCACATTGATATTATCGTCGAGGTCCATGGAGTGTCGTACTTCGCGCGGATACGCCGAGGTGGGCGGGTGTCCGTGCTGACTTGTTGTTCGCTGGTGGTTATATTGCAAGCTGCGGTTAATCTGTCTCGGAATGACCATCCCACGCACACTATCCCGGATGATCTGACGGATGTTGCGGATAAAATCACTCTTGTCATCATATGTACTGCAAGTGAAACCAATATTAGGTGAAGCCTTTGTTAAAATGTGCCATTCCAATAAGGCAGGAATGCTCAGTAACTTACATAAACTTTAATGCTTAACTTTTCCCTTTTCTCAAAAACTTATTGAAAGAGCTTATTAATTTGGTAATATGACAATTTTTTTCAAAATGCACAAATGTTTAGAGCTGCTAAAAACCCACCTGTGTAAACAGCAAATTTTAGAATAAACCACTAAGTCGGATATGTAACTGGTTTCAATTAGTTCCTTATTCAAATGAGAACAGGTTTCAACTAGTTCCTTTTTTAGATGAGAACTGCCTCCCATTCAGTAACGTTAGGATCGCACTAAAAAGCAAGACTTCATGAGATTAGGTGAGATATTGCTGTGTATTTTAACTGAGAATACGTGATTTTGACCAGATTTTAGCTAGGTCCTAGCCCAGGTCCTTGCGTCTACTGAATGCATGCCTGGTTTCTGGACTCGAAAGGAACTGACAAATTGATACCGCTCGAGACCACCTCGGAGCATAAATTGAAATGCTAACTTACCGAACCTAGACACGAGAAATAACAAACTGACATTTTTCCCAAAGCCAAGAAATGACTTCTGATCTGAGCAAAGAGAAAACTGAGAGCAGTTTATAACGCTCATTATCTAAAACAGATCTTCAAAATTTTTGAAGGAAGTTGGGTTTATGGGTGCACCAAGTGATCACTTTCAAATAAAGTGCCAGAACAGATGTGCCGCTGAACGCTTTTGAACTTCAAATTTTCTGCGCTTAAGAAAAATGATGTTATAGAGTACAAATACAAATTTGATTCTAATTTACAAAACGTTACTATTATTATTATATTGAATCATAACTCAACTGATGAACTTATTCCACATTCTAAATCGGTGAAAACAAACTGAAAAGAAAGCATCTTTAGCACAAAGTTTCTTGGAGTTGAAGAAAAAAAAATCAGTTGGAAATATTTTTATTAATCTTTAAACTCGGCCTCATAAAGTAACTAAAAATGATCTCTTTCTATAAAGAATTCACACTTTACAAACTCATGAAACATTGGATTATTGTGAACAATTCCTTACCTGCTGGCCATCTGGTATAATTTCTCTGGTCGTCCCAGCTGCTCGGAACGTAGGTGGACCAGCTCCCAGAGTGTATTCTGTGTCATGTCGCGCGTGGCCGTGCTGCGAACCTGTACCTCAGAGACGGAGATTAACACCTGGTATCGCATGACGTCTGGACACTCCATCATGGAGCCACGCACTGAACCACCCTGATGCAAGAAAATACATAGTTTACAAACACAGTGTTCAGAATGAATTAAAATCTAAGTTTTGTAATTTTAATGTTAAAGTTTATCCTTATAATGAGAGAACAAAAATTATTTAATGTGTACCCTCAATGGACCAATAAAGTATTATTTTGATTCCACACTATCAAACCCTTTGTACCAATTCAGCTGTCACACTACCTATTTGGGGTCTCAAAATCAGTTATATTTGAAGCCAGTCAGACCATGTAATATGAAAACTTTTTCGTTAATTCAATAAGAAGCAGTAGTTTACATGTTGCAAGAGAACAAATTCTCCTTACAAAATATCAGAACTGTCCACATTAAAGAGTGTAGAGGATAAGGTATGTTTTATGGTGTCTCGTGTCCTGACCACAAAGTTGGGTCGTAGCAAAAAACGCGAAGAAAACTTCACAAGAATCTTTCATCAGATTCTTCATGGGGGAATTAAAAGTTTTCCGGTTAACCAGTTCCGTCAAGAATAAGGACAGACTTCCCATATAGTTAGCACATTCTACATCATGTAGTCAGTAACAGTACCATCTAGCCTATACGCTACAATGTTTTGATTTACAAAAGGCACACCCAAACATTTGACTACAAAATGAATAAAATTTCAGTAAGTCATTAAAATTTGTAAACTCAAGGCATTAGCTATCCACTTGCGACGAGAAATCTCGTTATGGAACAGAAACTGAATTCTATCCCTTAATTCATCAATCCAATAATGCAACATTCCGACCTCACCGACCAATCACTTCAGTGGCTGTCATTTTGCTAGGTTAAGACAGCAAGGCCTCGAGTACACTGGCAAACACTCAACTTTTTCTCGCATGATTTTGCATGGTCGTGCATTTTTGCTAGAATCCACCCTAGTTCTCCTTGACTCACCTTATATTTTTTCTTCTTGCTGAAGCGCTCTTTACACATAAGCACCACGCCGGATTTGAACACAAACACCGTGGTGACCAACTCCGTCCCTTTCTTGATCTTGCCTAGGTCGTCAGGAGAGTTTACCCAATCCACGTCCTTGTACATGATGAGATCACCAACGTTAAGATCCACAGGCTGGAAGGGAAATCGGCCAACTGACTCAACACATCCAGGCACTACCCTGTAGTTACATTCTAGCTACTTACAATACAAGTGATCCCTGTGCAGCTGATTTTGAAAATGCAAGAAATGTAGGAGGCTGTGTTTGCGAGGTTGCCTGTGGTCTGTAAATTGTGAAGCACAAAATCATAAAACTCTCATCTTCAATTTATATAAGAAAGTAGAATGGAAATTTCCAAACTAAGCAAGAACTTGAGTTCACGTACTACTAGATATCTGACCCAGGCCTCCTAACTCACCCTCTGAACTTAAAAACTCATGCAAAAAATTAAATTAGGCAGTTTTCCACACCTAGTAAAATATGGCGTCGAGATAACTGTCATTTATTTCAGATGAAAGGCAACATGTCTTTCACAATATTGGGTAATCTGTGAAAACCACCACTCAGTAGCTTAACTATTGCACACACACGCACACACACACACGCACGCACGCACGCACACACACACACCTTGTGATGGGTATGCTCTAGACGATAACGCCGTACTAGTTCATCAAACACTGCCCCATACTCTTCATAAATCTTCTGCATCTCATTAATATGCTCAGCAACAGCCTCCATACCTAAAGAAACAATGAATGAAAGTCATTAAATGAACATCTAGGTGGCAGATAATGCACAGCGTGGATCTAAAGTCAAAGATTCCAACAGGGTCAACCTCAGGTCAATCATTTTGGTTCAAACCATTGGCATCGAGCCAGCAACGGGTCATTGACTATAAAATATCCAGCTGACTCTGCCCAGACAAGCAACGGTCCCTTAGGAGTCTTTAGGTCTATGCCCACTACAATCATTAGGATTTACTAGGTCTATGCCCACCACTTGCGCATGCACTGAATCAATGTTTCACTGTTACATTGGGTGTGGCACCACAACAGGTATTTTTAAAGGAAATACTCAGCTGAACTCAGTTATTTTAGTTGGATATCTTTTAGCAGGCCGGCTATTTTTCCGACCGATCGATAACTGGTTGCCAACTTGTTTCCCATCGTTTCAAGAAAAATTTGAGATTGTGGTGTAGTAGCCATTCCACTGAATTACATACAGTATTCTTGACAGTTATTTTGCTCAAACATAATGGACACACATGCTTGTTTTCAACGCCCGATTCGAGCTTCTTACAATTTGAAATTTACCAAGTGTTGGTCCACAACAGCAGAACAGTTACAGTAAATTACAGTACAGACCATTATAAACTTTCTAAAAGCTGAGTTTGGCTCAGAAATTGGACAAAACTGAATGCCACATTATATTGTATTGTATGCTAAAAATGTCAGATACATATAGTTTACATACACATGCACATAAGAGAAGAAATACTCTCCTAAGTGTACATCAACTCAAATACATTCCACTTAAGATGGGCAACAGCAACACAGTACAAAATGAACCTCTACTCGGTACCGTCGACACACACTTTCATTTGGTAACAAGAACCCTACAATGGCCTAAGACTTTACCTTTGAGAGCCTCTGAGAGGTGGTGATGCTCATCGCTGTCATGAGGGGTCAGTGACTTCAGCTGGTTGAGCAGCAGGGGGTACTTGAGGATGCGCTGTATAGGCTTGATGAGATATGACTCCAGTGTGGCTGAGTGCTGCTGTTTGGGGTTACGGGCGCGCAGGAACTCCTTCAGGGGTGAGTTATCGTCTGGAAAAACATAAAAAGGTGTAAAACCGAGAATATTATACAATGCAGGTCAATGACAAGGCTGAAAACAGTGTTGCTTCTGATCTGTACTCAGACTCATTACTAAAAGAACAGAGCGTCTGCCTTCCACATCAATTTCAGACAAGGTCTTGAACTTTCAACAAAGGCAGGCAAGGTTTTACTGTTATCGTAGCTTATAAACTAGCGGATAGGGAGGCAGATGACAAAACAGACACAAAAAATATTAAAAATGGCCACTAGGAGATAAACAAGGTTGAATCTGTCAGAAACGTGGTAGATATTGTCTCTTTTGTAGCAGCTTGTTTGCTGAATCCCATGAAGAAGTTGGTAAAATATCAACACAGACAAAAAATGCCACCAGAGCACACCACAGTCCGTGGCCTCATCCAAAAATCAATATCAGCCCTACAAAAACACATCTCTTCCCTTCTAGCACTTATTAATTAATTCTCTCAGGTAGCGAACATACCTTGCACATAAACACGATTAAAAGAACAATTTTAACCGTGTGTTTGGAGTGAGTCTTTTATGTGTGTGAAAAAATATTGCATGAACAAAAAATCTGCACAATTATTAGCAGTGTTCTCTCAAGTAAAAATGTGAGAAAAATCTGCGAAAACACTCGTATTGTGTACACCAAACAACAAATATGGCAAGTTTGTCCACAGTGCTGCTAACTTGCACAAGGTCCATTTTAACGAAATGTAAAATATGTGGTTAAGTATTAGATAACTCTTCAACAGTGAAGGAGAATTCCAGCACACACGACGGAACTCTTACCTGGATTAAGAACTATTTGGGCTTTAGAGTGACTAGCGCAGAACGAGCTGTAGAGTTTGAAGTGGTTGGCGTAGTAGAGGAAGGAACCACCAATGGAAAATAAGATGCGCTGCAAAGGAATAAAACTTACGTCATGAAGCACCAAGCAAGTGTGACTTAATCATGATTATCATCATCTCTATCTGTCCATGAAAGAACAGGACTTCCGTCTTAAAGAAACCCAACTTTAAACAGAAAATATTTATACACCCATTTTCCTTTATTGCTCAATGTTGGTTGTGAAAATAAATGCAAATAGCTCAGTTCCTGGACTGATATTGCAACATATACAGCTTTGATTTCTGATTTTCACAAAACAGGCTTCATCAGCCCAACAGAGGATTTGCAACTACTGCGAAAAATCATAAGCAAAAATTCTTTCAAGATAAAGGCCAAGTGATCACAACCACAGCATAAGGCAGGCCATCTTCAATGAAATTATCTTTTGGTCTCGAATGTTGTTCACACTCAGAAGACAGTTAACTCTAGTTTGTGTCAATAACACATACAGACAGCGCTATAGACCCACCTTTAGACATCAAAGAGCATATTGATTTAGACCAATTCAACCAATAAAATTGGCCCAACTTGTTCTTTACTCGAATGAAGAATGATAATTGGTCCAGCAAAAAACTACCACGCAGTTTGGCAAACCAACATATTGTACCTGATGTCAAGTAACAGCAAACTACCAGTTCCTTCCAAGCACAGGAACCATCCCTAATCTGAGTAAGGAACAAGTTGAGACCAGATTTATAGCAGAAAGTGCAGACAAAGGATGCTGTATATCTGCTTAATTGATTAGTGAATGACACCTGTCAACCCTAATTATAGATATCAAATTTAAGGTCTGTGCGAGATCCTGAATTTCCTAGAGTCATCAAAACTACCATACTGTATTAACAAATTTAGATAAATGTTATTCCAATTATCAAACATGCTTTGGTTCGCCACCACATGAAGACTTAAGAAGTTACATGCTTAATGATATTATAAAATGATGGACTCCCACACCAAATGTGACATGCATATTTATGAACGTATCCAAAGTCATGCATTATGAAACAGAACTGCGTTTTTCTGCCCCCCTTCTCAAAAAAGCAGTCAAATTTCCACAACATCACACCATCATCACAACTGTTCTAAAATATCCACAAGGTTTTCAATTTGTAAAACGACAAAAGGGGGGGAAAACATTTCAGATGTCGTTACCTACCCTCCATAAATCCCTCTAAAGAAGGCGGAAAATGAGTAGAAGGAAAATCAATACAACACACAAGAAATGAATCAAAGAAAATGAAAGTTAGCATTTTTATATAAAATATTAGATCAGGGCTGAGTTAAGTTGCAATGAATACTCACTAGACGCTTACAATGAGAGATTATGCAGCGGAAATGACGAGTATTCATGAACCTAATGCATAATTTTTTCCCATAATTCAACATTGCAGAACAGCCTTCAAATTACTATTAAATTAGTGGTGGCCATTTTTGTTAGTGTACTAGTGAGATTGGAAACTTATTCATGAAGCACAAAAAAATCAAATCAAAGCACTCGTGGAAGATTTCGGCGAACTCACAAGACATTACATTTATTTAGTTTTTTTAACGCAACTATGAACAGTACAGTACTCAGTAATTAGTTCACGTAGCCAATCAGAAATGATCCAGGAGCTAGGTAGCCTATATGCAGAAATGGGTGTATACTTTGTTAAATAAATATGTACATAATATGTCAATTTAGTGAGTATTATATAATAACACTCGAACTTGCTTTATTTGCAAGCATTTGACTTCAGAGAAGCTTTTGAAACCAGACTTTCACCAGAGATATATATTGAGTTAGACTTGACAATGGGCACTGAGCCAGGTGCACTGGATTTACTCGTGTTGTCGTAGTTACTAATAATTTAAAATAACAAATAAATACTACAAAACAAAATTTCATTCATTAATCTTCAAATAAGACAAAGCAGTATCACACTGTGAAATCTCCACCAGGAATCTCATAGTGTCATAAATGTAGGGAACTAGTAATTGTCATAAGATTTTCTCACTATTCTAAAAGTTAAAATTTGTTAATAGGCCAAGTGCGACTGTAACTTCAGATAGAATAGTCAAAGAGTTAGCAGAATACACGTTACTAATAAATTGATATATTCAAATAATTTACAGAGCAAGGAATCGCACGTCCTTGTTTTGTTTCATTCACACCTGAATTCTCAACCCAGGTGCATATTAATACAGTACAAGACAAAAGCATTTAATGACACAGAATTCTCCATCGTGACAGCTGGGCGAAAGTCAATTTCATCCATAGAGCAGTCCTCCGTCGTGAGCGAGAATGAAGGGGACGTACCAGGAAAGTTTATGATTAAGAGTTACTCTGTAATTATAACTTTTGCTTCCATAATAGTTGTTTGCAGTCATTTTGCTGTTAACTGCTTTACCCACCACGACAGGGAAACACTCCTTTGTCTGATTACTTTCGTCTTGTACTGTAAGAAACTTAACAGGAAACCAAGGGTAATTATTAGGTGCACTAAGACCATATTGGTTACGTGTAGTGATTGCATGTTAGATATTAAGGGCCCACCACACCAAACATAATGAGGGATTATCACTCAAGACGGGTGGCTGGGAAAGGACATCTGAATAATTACTTTATGTAATCTTGGTATGTTGATATTGGGAATCACATACCCGAGGACCACACATGCTATGTCCTTTCTCAGTCAAACCCTGAAGTTGCCGGGGACTGGCAATAACTACGTTACTTAAAGTTAGATCTATCTTAACACCTACCATTACATTGGGCCACTGTGAAACGAATATTCGGAAAGATTAATCCTAGTTAGCAAAACAATATGTTGAATGAAACGTGTGCACACAAATGCGAAAATGTAAAATCCTGAGGAAGTTCAAGAAGTGCCACCAGAACGTACGTGCAATAAAATTGTGGCAAATGCATAAAACAGAAAGATTGAGTCAAAGCTGGTACTTGCATGTTCAAACAAATAATACTATTTCGATCATCAACAACTAATTGCTTCAAACAAAATCAGGTGGCGTCCAAAACACTAAGTTTGGCGAATCAATAATAAATGGTTTCTGTCTTGCGAAAGACACAAGAAACACACCGTCATAGATGCAGGGGAAAGCAACAAAGCTGAATTTTCTTTTTTCCATGTTTGTCAAATATTTGCAAAAAGGGTTCAGTCTTTCAGACAACGAGGGCAATTTTTTGCCCTGGGCCCAGTTGCATAGAAGTTATACGCCGTATAGCAATAATGACGTCGCATTTTCACGTGCCATGTTAATGCATCTGACGACATGCAACAATCAAACTTATCCATCGGATAATTTTGAAGTTTTATGCAGCCCAGCCCTGGATATTTGAACTACAGTTTAAATGCCTGAAACTGTGCAAGTACCGCCTAAAGAAATGTCACTCTCAGAAATGTAGTTGACCTACATTAATTAGCACAATTGTACTTGAAAATGAACAGAAACACAGGCACACAATGAAAATATTTACTTACTAAATAACCAAAAAACAGCACACGAAAATGAAAACAAAAATTCCGATAAATGCAGAGACGGTAACAAACGAACACAAGAAACAGAGGACATGTTGAAGGTTAACACTGCAGCTGCCTTATGCAGAGGGTATGTATGGATATGCTATATACTTATGCATGGTAAGACCCTAGAAAAACGTTTGGCTAATTTCGGAACAACACATCTCAGAAATGGCTGATTGGATTCATGCGAAACTTTCAGATTCCTTGCTTTGTACACAGTTTTCCAGACTGCTGCTAGGAATGTTTTAAAAATGTTCCACTTTTGCATAAGGGGCTATAAGAAGGACTTTCTTAGTTTCGTGCAAAAAATCTCAAGTTGCATAAAACAAAAACAAAACAATAATTTAGAAAACTGAAACAGCAGTTTGAGATTTCATCAGGAACATTTTATATCAAATGAATTTTGGTCACGTTATTAATACTGTTGTTTTTCAACCTTTTTAGCTAAACGTTACAAAAAATAAATGGTCATGTTATCCGGTTAATGACAGACTGTTAAAAAGTCAAAAATCAAACTCTATAGGGTTTCTACATTCTTGGCATCTCACTAAGGCCTGAATAGTAAGAAATGCAATCCAGTTTTCCGTGTAACACTTAGTACTGTCTACAATTCTTAATTTCAGGGCAGTGTTCCCAACTTGGACCCATTTCATAAAGCTTAGTTACATGATTGTAAGCATAACACGGACAGCGTTGCTCAACAGCAGTAAGATGGGATGGACAGACATCATGCAATTGTTGTAACAAGTCGGAGCTATGAACCAAAATGCCCAGAACACATAATGGATATTGGATTTTTCTAATTTCCTCAACACATTCAGCTTAAGTCTGTCATCATGAAGTTAAACAAATGTAGATTGAAACACATGCAAGTTATATGCGTGTTATTCCTTTTTTGATCAAACCTTTAACCTCAGAAGCTTTCACAAAAACAACAAAACACACTGAAAAGCACCCGCAGACCCCCCTCAAGCCCGGGGCCTGACTCACCCTGAACTGGCGCGGGTCTTGTGCCGTCAAGAAGTCCGGTTCCATCTCGATAGCTTCCTCCAGATTCTGCAGGAAGACCCGTTGAAATTGCACTATCTCCTGGATGTTGCCAAATAGTTGTTCCGTCTCCTCATTGGACAGGAATGTCTCCTCCTTCAGGGGCTCCAGATAGCGTTCTATCAAACAATTGAGGTCCTGAGCGGGGAAACAAGATAAGATTTACAATTTGTTATAGTTAGTACCGTGAGGCCAAATACAACGCATGCAAAGGTAAACAACAAGAATTCAACCGACATGCTGGATATTTGTAACCAGTTGACAAGTAAAACTACAAACAAAAAGTGGTTTGGGCATATTAGTGGATTTAAACCATCACAGGACCTCCAAGTTTGTGCCTGTGAAGTATATTGAAAATATGAGTGAATAATTTCTCCCTATCTGTCCTCGGAAAAAACAGCCTTCACAATTTCATCTGTAACTAAATTCAACTTAAAATCAGTCAGTCCCTGATTTTGGACGGCAACTCCAGCAGACACAGTACAGTTCTTAAGAACCCCATAACCATTGAACGAAAGACAACAGAACAACACCAACCTTCACATAAGCCCGCTCAGTGTTGATCAGCTCTAGAATGACTTTACGTAGTTTCTGGCACTCGCTCATGGGTTGCTGGAACAGTGCCACATCTTGCGGCAGTTCGTCTGTGTCACGCTCCATTGACTGGCGGCAGAACATGTTGATTTGTTCGGCATTCTGAGAAATTAAAGCAAAGGCATAGGTCGGTAATAGCTGACCACCAACAAAGCAAATACATGCCAATAACATTAATAATAAAAACAATATTATATGACAATAGGAAGCAATACAACACAATACAATACAATACAATACAATACAATACAATACAATACAATACAGCACAATACTGAACAAAAGATGCAAAAAATATAAATCACGACTATTGGACAAATTCCCCAGTGTTACAGAGCCACCTAGCAGCTTTCTACTGAGGAAAGATGAATGTCCCATGAACATTTCGTTCCCCTATGTCGGGGGGGGGGGGGGNACTGTAAGGCACTGGACCTTGGAGTCAGATAGTTTAAATCTGATACCT
The DNA here is from genome assembly GCA_002633005.1 of Phoronis australis. Classification (NCBI taxonomy): domain Eukaryota; kingdom Metazoa; phylum Phoronida; family Phoronidae; genus Phoronis; species Phoronis australis. Next base: position 554,860 of record NMRA01000233.1, on the reverse strand, counting down.
TCATATCTCCGTTGTAATCAATGAACAGTGGCACGGGGCGATGAAATTTTCGGAGGAACCAGACAGCCATCAATGCTAATAGAAAGAGCCAGGTGGCTTCGCAACGTCGGGAAGTTTGTTTTATAGTATTAGTCCATTGAACATGAGTTATTATATTTTGCATCTATTTAATTACATTCACCTCAGTGAATGATAATATCCACTGTCTGATATAAAGCAATAACACATGAATCCCAGCTAGCTCACCGACACTTAAAACTGATTTTTTTAACAGCAACAAGTTTATGTTGGCAGAGCTTCCTGTTGATCAGAGACCCCTGGTGCTCATTTCCAGTTTGGAGCACGGATTCCATTCAACATTTGGCACAGTCAAAATGTCACCATAATTATTGCAACAATGCTGATGAGAAGAGTTACAGATCAGATATTGTTTCTCAGGGCGCAGTTAAGAATTACACAATAAAATTACATTTTAGGTTTAACATTAAATGCAGTGCAGGTAACAAGATTTTTTGCACCACATCCAGTGAGGATAATTGTATACGCGAGTGAATATTTGAATGCAGTTAAGCAGCCACTGAGTATTTCACACCTTCAAACTGTTACAACACACAACTTAAATCAAGTACATTACATTTAACTGAATCTAGGTGAAAAACAAATAGGATTATACCTTTCATTACCCGTTTTTTCAGTGCAAAAAAATCAATTACTTATTTTGGTGCAAAAATATAAAATTCAATGCCAGTGTAACCTAGATACAGTAGGTATTGTTATCAGTGTCTGTTATGAATGTCAATTTTCCACGTTACACTATATTCAACTAATTACAAATTGGCATCATCATTTAGATCATCAGCAGCAGGCAAATGCCATCAGCTGCAGGAAAATTACAAAAATAATTGCAGGCAGTCTAGTACACGATGTGCCAGCTGTGGGCAGGCTACTAAGGTGGGCTCGTTGCACTCACAAGGCTATTATGACTGTGAACTGTACTTAGGGGCTTCAACTGGACACTTAAGATATGCCATTGTCACTGATCTGAAAAGGCCTTTCCTAATGTGGGTCAAAAAACATGGCAATTAGGTCTGATTAGTTGGTGGAACTTTCGATAGACAATCAAATCAGCTGGAAAGATATAAATTACATCTATCTCCCACAAAACTTGGCCAATTTTTGTGGCGAAAACCTCTACACTCAAATTTTTATAAGGAAATCAAATGTGGGCTTTGTTTTTAACCGGTACCAAAAGGGTGAAAAATGAAACCAAATGTCGTAATTTTTCAGGCAACTCTTATCTTAACACTGTCAGATTAAAACACAAAGAGTAATCAAGCAGTAGGACTTGTGGTTTTCTGACTGTCCAGAGTTGCTTGCCTTCAACTCTGTATGGTCCATCACAGCAATATAATGTTAAGTGATTACCTGAAACCATTTTCACGCTTTATCAAGATATAAGCAAAGTTACCCTGAAGACTCAAATTCCGAGACAGTCACCTTAACCATGCAAATGGTCTCTTACAGTGAAGTTGATTGATACATTGACCCATCACCATCACTTCCCCACATCAACAGAGCTATTGACCAGGAAGCCTGACCAGCAGCCTACATCCACTCTTCTCACAAGCTGCAGTGCTAGGCACATGTAACTGTACTCTTACAGCTTCAGAGGAACAAATGCCACCTGAAGCATTAACACCCCCTGAACACTTCACAACAACTAACAATAAACCCAAATTACATAAAGCCCACAAAAGACTCACTAACATTAAGACAGGTTTAGAGTGTGGCTTTTACAAAGAAAAGCCCATTAGGAAGGGGGATATTGCATGCCCCACTTAGACACTGTATAAAAGTGGATCAGGGAGGGATAAACATTACTTACCTTCAACAGTTGGTCTATTTTCTCTGAAGAAACGTTTCCACTTTGCTGAGAAGCACATCTTTTGGGACTATTTGCTTCTGCAACTGCAAGAAAACAACTAATTAATAAAATAAACGCGATTTAATGATTTGTTTAACACTTAATAGTCTTAATGCTTTTTTCATTTTTAAAAAGAATTAGGTGACCATATTATTTCTCGGCCTTGACGCCAGTTTGGACATGTTTGAAGACAAAGCCAACAAAATGATTGACGATCGGACTGAATGTAATTTAGCAAACAGTGTTAGTCAATGGAACATCTCAAATGTGCTCTAATTTTTGTTGGATACACGGTCATAAGCATTTTGAAGAGTTTTAGATGGAATGCTTTTAACACATCACACACACACACACACACACACACACACACACACACACACACACACACACACACACACACACACACGCACACACTAAAACTATCTCTTTCCCTTGATAAAAAAGTACGCTAACATACGCGTCACAAATGATGTCGTGTCATTCAAATATATAAAACAGCTGATAACATTGCATGCAATGACCTGCAGAAGCCTTAAAACTCCATCAAGATGTTTTAATAACATCAAGTTTGGGGCATAATTTATACGCTGTGACATTTGCGGCCAAAAAATTGATGTTCGTGTGACTCCGGCTTTTGATTTAAAAAATCTGATTGTATAATTAAAATGCTTCCGTGACATCAAAAAGCAACAAATGTATATTTTCAAATTTTGGAGAAGGAAGTGTTTCTTTAACATTAACGGGTTTACATGACGTTTCTTGAGTAATAATATTTACTAGTTCCAGCTGAATTTCAACGTGGGCTAAAATCAAGCCCTAGATAGTCTACTTTATTTAACAGTACTCTCAGTCTACACATACACAGATGCATACAACTAGGTAAGGAAATAAGTTACTCGAGGATATTTTTCTCCAATGAAAGAATACAGAGGAACAAGACACCAACAGCTGTCAGAAACAAGATTACAAGGGTGACACCATTGTCTACCGGAACCCTTTGGCAGGTAGCATCTTCCAGAAAAAAACACAAATTTTTAGTTTAACACCTGTATGGGCATATATGAATATCGTTAGATTCTTCATTATACATGTATGATCCAACATGGCAGAAAAGTAAAACTTTTCAGCAAGAGAATATTGACTGTAAGCTGTATTTAAATCATTTAATTCTAATGCACTACTTCATCAAAAGTAAAGATGAGAACAAAAATGAACAAAACTCTTACTCCAGTTTGGCGCTGGTACTATCAGATCTCCAATCACTTTCTCGCTGATTCTCGTCTGCGATGGAGGCGGGGGGCACATCATATTGTCGATGAAGAAGTCAGCATGATCCATCATAAATGTGGAGAAGGGTCGCTCGACACGACACGACCGTATTGTCATGCACAATATGTCTGCCTCCGTCAGTAGACCTTCCACATAAACCATGTCTAAGTCAGAGACCACGCGCCCATTGACCACCAGAACCTCATCACCAACCATGAGGCCTACAATATACAATGGCTCCAGGTGATGTTACATGAATAGAGCGACTACACCAGTGATGCAAGGGCATGGTGTGTGAACACTTAAAGTATTGGAAAAAATCAGTTAAAGGTGCAATAAACCGCAAAGCAATGCGGAGCATTGAAATGCGTCCACGAATGCATTGCTAACGCTTCTGGGGGTGTATATCTGTATCACAAAAATGGCCACCAGAAAGTGTAAAATACATCGAATCCATCCGAAAATGGGAACATGTCATCGCTTCTTTAATAGAAAGCTATTTTCCAAATTTCATAAAAATCTGTCAAGAACTTCAGAGAAGCAAAGAAAACAAAAAAATGAAATTGCCACTAGGTTGCAAAACGTACCCAGATCCATCTGAAAGTTGTCCTCGTCTGTTGTCAACTTCATATGAATATACTTGCTAACTTTAATAAAGATCCTGCAGTAGGTTTAGGAGGTTTAGGAGATAGCTATGAGTGCAAAAACAACTGCCATTAGGAGGTGCAAAACAGCAGTAAAAGTTGCCGAAAAATCATCGATCAACAACCATCCTCTTCACACTAAGAACATGTATGCCAATTTTCACAATCATCCTTGGAATGGTTTGGTTGATAGAGGGGCAGACGTCAAAAACAGTAACAAGAGCAACGCGGAGCGTTGAAATGCGCCCACAATTGCACCGCATACGGTATCCTTCTAGGGTTGTTTATTGGTACCATAAAGTCGCCAGTAGAGGGCATACTTTGCAAAATGGAAAGGCATGGTCATTGTCTCCTCAATAGGCTAGGGGCAAAATGTGAGTAATCTTCATAATACAAGCACATCCTATACACCAGTTGCTTAAAGCACCACAGAAACATAGAATTAAAAACAAATTTACCAACATACGAGATTAGCACAGCATTAGAATGCCAGAAACAAATTTCTACTTGGAACTTTTCCTTCA
>NMRA01000233.1:523095-550049 GCA_002633005.1 Phoronis australis | reverse complement strand
CTAGGTGGCGCAAGCTATGTCGAATCCATCCGAAAACGGCAGGATAGCGTCATCTCACTACTAGGTGCCTACATACCAAATTTCATGAAAATCCGTTCAGGAGTTTTGAAGATACAAAGGTAAGCGTAAAAAACTAAAATTGCCACTAGGGGGCACACCGGTAGTCGGATCCATCCGAAAGTTCGCACATGCCGTCCCATTCATGAATGGAACATATGTGCCAAATTTCATGAACGTATGTCAAAGGGTTTTGGAGATAGAGCAGCGGACGCCGGACGCCAGACGCCGGACGCCGCCCGGACGGACGGACGGACGGACGGACAGAGATGACGGCATAATGCGTCCACATATAAATATGTGGGCGCATAAAAATGGCCACTAAGTGGCGCAAAATGCTTCAAAGTCATCCAAAAACAAGAGGATAGCATCATCTCATTAATAGATACCTATGTGCCAAATTTCATAAAAATTAGTTGACAACCTTTGAAGATACAGAGGCAAACGTAAAAAAATAAAATTGCCACTAGGGGGCACAGCGATATTCGGGTCGGTCCGAAACGCGTCGCCCCCTGTTGTCAACCTCACAGGAACACACCTGCCAAATTTCAATAAGATCCTGCATAGTGTTAAGGAGATAAAGCCATGGGCGCAAAAAAAACTGACACTAGGAGGCGCCACAGTAGTCAAAGTTGTTAGAAAATCATCATTGTTTGTCCTCTTCATAGTAAGAACATACATGTCATTTTTCACAATCATTCTTAGAGTGGTTTGGTTGATAGAGGGGCGGACGCCATAAAACAGATTCGAAAACAGAAAACAGTAAAAACGGCCACTAGGTGGTGCAAAATGCCTTGAATCCATCTGAACATTGGAGGATACCTTCATCTCATTATTGATGCCGATGAGCCAAATTTCATTAAAATCAGTTGACAACCTTAATTGAAGATACAGAGGCAAAATGTAAAAAACTAAAATTGCCACTATGGGGCACAGCGGTATTCAGGTCGGTCCGAAACTCGTCGCCCGCTGTCATTAACTCCATAGGAACACACCTGTCAAATTTCATTAAGATCTTGCAAGGGGTTTAGGAATTACAGCCGCGGACGCCAGACACCCAGAGACGACGGCAATATGCACCCACGTATAAATATGTGTCACATAAAAAGGAACTACCTGATTCTCCATTTTGGCAGCTCACCATAATAAAATTACTCTCACCCTAGCTGTTCCTCATTCAGATTAGAAATGATTTCTAGACTGAGAGGAACAGACAAGTTTTTAATGTTTCACACCAGGTGCTCTGCGTTGCTCGTCACGGTAGATTAGTTTTAGCAGCTGGGGTATTATGGACGTCAAGGGAATCCAAGGTGTATAATTACCAATTTCAACGAATTTAACCAACATGATAATGTTGCTCTGGAAGAGCGAATACGGGTGCGAAGAAGATTTCTGACATCAAAGCCTGGCTTATTACAGCTTTAAAAGTCATACAGTGACAACTAGTGTTAGCAATACTTTGGCTGAGACTTTTAGTTCCGCATGGGCCAGTTCAGAATATTGCAGAGAGTCTGCAATTTCAACTTACGTCAAGTGTACACAAACCCCATCCAGGATTATAGCCTAAATGATCATACAACAAAGCAAGGTTGTCTTGCTCCAGCATAAAACATTAAGAGGTTACAGTTCCAATGTACCTTTCTGGTGAGCGAGCCCACTCTCCCGCAGTTCTCCGACAAACACACACAACTTGTCCTCGTGATCAGGATCCTCAGCCAACTCCGCCTCCACCTGTAGGCCAAAGCTGGTGTAACCCGGAGATTTCTTCAGTTCTACTTGAAAGATGGTCTTCTGGCAGATCTCCACCCTCTCATAGTTCTGCATTGAAAAAGTGAATAAATGTGAAATCACAGTCAGACCAATCCTCACCTTTAGTAATATTGACCAGAATAGACCTTGATTCCCTCTGACATAGCTGCAGTGGAGCGTGCTATCATCCCAAATTCTCACTTTCAGACATTAAACCACACTTGGTGACATTCCCAACTCAAAGTGGTACAAACTTATCTTTGTGGGTGCCCATTTACAAAAAAATTCACTGTTATATGACCACAGCTTGATTATGCTGTAACTTATCAGTAGCGCAATGCTCACGTTCAGCAGACGTTTTATTTGACACTAGCATTTGGAGTGCTTGAAACAAAATCCATCTGCAGATTTACAAGATTCTCAATCAAAACACCCTTCAGGCATCAGCCTAGTACACAAACAGAGCCGAGTTCATTTAACTCTTTCACTGTCAAGTTTTTTAGAGCTGCATTTTCCAGTGGCAAAATTTTTTTGAGGATATCTAGAACGCAGGGTTCAATTGCTAAAAATGCTCAAAAATTATCGTTTTTGGTGAATAGTTATGAAAAGTCTCAGACTAAGATGGACACATATTGTTTTACATTTATTTACAAAAATATGACATGATGTGTTCAGGCAGGTATTTGCCAGGTCGGGTATTCAAAATTTCAGGTGAAAAACACTATCAGTGATAGGTTTTGGTTGAAATACTTACCCCAATGACCTAGTAAATAACTCTCATCTGACAATGTTATATCGAACTAAGGTCCCGAATCAGAGTTGTTTTTAATTTGGTGAACAGTTTACAGGCCATTGCATCAATCGCAATTCAACTGGTAAGCAAAATTCAAAGGGTAAGAAATTGACAGTCCCTTATTCATGATAATGTTGACTTTTGTTCAAGAACTGATAAAATTTGCTGTTCTGTCTTCTGATAATGTTGTTACACTGTACTTATCACCCATGAAATTTAGGATTGACCTGAGGTCATTGTGACAGATAGGGAGTTAGCGAGAAAATTGCTACACGAACAATAACAATAATAAGATCTCTGAAAGATTTACTCACCACACTATCCATATACGAGTACCTCTCTGGTGTCGTATAATTATCTGGCCCTTCCAGCTTGAGCCGTACAAAGTGGTCACTGGGATTGAGCTGCCGTTTGTTGCAAGCAGTCTCCAGCACGTCCTGTATGGTCATGCCATCGTGGATTGGAAGAATAATTGTCTGCAACGGGAGGTCAAAGGTCAACTACAGAGATCGAACAGGTCTAAGAAAGCAGATCGATATATGTGCAGACAAAAAATAAACGAGAGCGCTCGGAGGAGCGACACTTGGTGGAAAAAATCGAAAAGACGACGATGACGGAGACGACGACAATCAAGACGACCACGGCGGCAATTATGAATAAGACGATAACACGATAACATTCATGTGACTAGCGAAGAAATCAAATAGAGAGCAGACAATCAACTACACTAAAGAACAATAGATGGCCCAGCATGACGGACGAGTCATGTCTGTTCCCACATTCTAAAGTAGGTGGCGCTATGTGACAGTCTGCAAACCAAAGTTATGTTTACAATAAGTATTTGCCCTGGAATTGTACAGTCTACAGAAAGCTATGCCACAGTAGGACACTGCTGGCTGGGTCAGTCTGGGTCAACTAGGCATAACCAAAACAAAGTCAGCCAGCTGCGTTACCGAATTGGAACAACGGTATCCGTAAATCTCGAATAAATCAAAAAGTAGACGTCGTAGCGCAAAATGGAAAATATCTTCTGAAAGCCCGTTCAAAACTCTATCTAAAATGGTAGTTTGGCAAACACGATAACATTCATGTGACTAGCGACGAAATCAAATAGAGAGCATACAATCAACTACTATAAAGAACAATAGATGGCGCCACATGACGGTCCAGTCTACAGTAGAACAGTGCTGGCTGGGTCAGTCTGGGTCAACTAGGCATAATCAAAACAAAGTGAACTGAAAGCCAGCCAGCTGCGTGTGACCGAAGGAACAACGGTATCCGAAAATCTCGAATAATTCAAAAAGTAGACGTCGTAGCGCAAAATGGAAAGTATCTTCTGAAAGCCCGTTCAAATCTCTATCTAATGTGGTAGTTTGGAAAACGGTAAGTCTGAGAAATACGCTCTCGCAGACTTTTTGAAAGGCCATACTTCAAGGAATCCACATGCAAAAATTCACGTCATTTGCTCTTCCCATAAAAAATGCGACACCAGAGCGATTCAAACCGTGTGAACATGCCCCACAGCCGCCATCTTGAAGGTGACTTCCGGTTCAATAATTTTTTATAAAAGCTTATTAAACTCAACAAACACGTGAAAGTGATTGGTTTGCAATTGCGCCCTCTACAGGAGAAAACGTTTTTAGCCATATTTCGGGGTGCGCATGCGCCACGTCCAATATTTCCGCCATCTTTAACCGGAAGTCAACGATTTTCTGCACAATTGTAGCACATGTATTCTAGTATATTCGTACCGATTTTCAGCCATGTAGGTCGAAAAATGCGGCCTCTACGAGTATTTGACTGTGAAATCGGATACAAAATGGCTGCCACGTCCGCCATTTTGTATTCGATCATGACCAAAAACAATAGCGTTCTAGTGATTCCCGATCTACATGTTGTGTGCAAATTTCGTGAAAATCGGACCAGAATTGCGACCTGTAGAGAGCGAACAAACAAAAAAAAAAACTTGCTGTCAGAGCAACATACTTGGCGGAAGAATTCCGCCAAGTAATAAATGAACCAAATAATTAATTTACAAATCTACGCTGCATTGCGTCATGTTTCACTCACTTTAAACACATAACATTTATAGAGTTCTTAACTGAAGAATCAAAACCAACAGCTAATCTGAGATGTTCACACAGGAACTGGTAATTGTTATGTCCCGTGACTGACCTATATTTAAATGCAAATTCCCCACGTGCCATTACTGAATTTCATGGTTGGCTGAACCCAATAAAATTGGTGATTTTCCTGTCACCCCAGTGTTACGGTTTTATGCTCTTCTCAGTTATAAGAAACACGTCCTATCGTGGTAAGGATATTTTTGAGACCAAATAAGGGCGAAAGGCCTAATTCAATTTTCCTTTCAAGAAATTAAATAATTGTATCTGATATTTCATTAAATGTAAATTTTGTTACACATAATTTCATAAAGTTAATGTTTATTATTTTCAGTACCTGATTGTTTGGTAAAGAGATTCGTGTGAGATTATCTCCGAAATTCATCGTCTTCGTTGGCAACACTGGTTGAGTCATAGACAACTTTTCCTCTGTAAACTCGTTGAGGGAACCCTCTTCGGAAGAATGATAAGAGTTTGTAGCAGTTTGACTGAAAACAAGAACAGATCAGGGCTAATCTTTAATTTAAGAATAAACAGGGTGAAGAAATAACCTAGCGTCCAAACTTAGGAATGTTTTGGCCAATCCGCTGCTATTGAAAGAGCAGGAAGCAATATCCAAATATGGGATTTCAACGTTCAATTCACAGTGGCTTCCAGATAGCTGCTAGATTTATAAATCCAGCCAAACTATTTACAATTCAAGTCTGGTCTTGATCTTTTCTCAAGTCAAAACTGATTTGGACAACAGCTTTTGTGACATGAAACTTTTATTGTGAAGAGAAGAAGCAGCAAACGAAATTTCCTGACTGAATTGGAACGGTCACCAGGTGGCGATGCAGTTCTAGGCCATCTGTTGAGGAATCAAGTGGAGCAATATGATAATTCCATGAAGGATTTTCGTGAAACTTATGGAAGTTAAGAATACACCAAGAGCACTGATGAAAAACCGGAGTGACTTTGCCAAAGAGATGTCAGATGGAATTTAAATACACTGGCCTGGGCTTGGGGTGACAGAATGTTTACTTCAGTCTCGGCTCGAAAATTAACCAATCACATTGCATGAAACTTGAAAGTTTGAGTAGCAGGTAATTGATTAACTTTTTAGTTAAGTTTGAAGGTCTGAACTGCAGCGCCCGAAGCCAAAATGGAGTGAAAAACACAAATTGTTTATCACATACCGATACTAACTAATTGAAGCACTGGTAATAATTTACATCACAGTATACCTTAGATGAGAGGCTGGGCTGAACGTCTTATTCAGCTGAGATCGCTTGTCGTCGCTCGACTTGAGTCGTAGCACCTTGGTTTTCTTCCGGTCCAGCCGGCTAGCCAGGGTCATGGGTGCCCGGGCGCAGACCAGGGCATGGAATGAGCTGACCGTGAATACGCCTAAGCGGCCCAGGATGTTCTTAGTGTTACGTGAAACGCTGGACAACAGGGTCTAGAAGAGAATGTTAGTTATGTAAGGAATGCTTGTTATGTAAGGAATGCTTGTTATGTAAGGAATGCTTAAAATGAATTGGTTTTTACATTGCACCATCCCATAGAACTATTGTGCTATTTCTGTGACAGGACGGGTAGGGTCTGGGAGATTAACAACCCTCAAGCAAAGTGCTTCCTACAGCTAAATTTTGATCTTTCTAGCCGGCATAAACAAGTAAAACTGAATGAGTGAACACGTGTTTAAAATCCTAAATCCTATTTCAAACGTTAATAATGACATTAACATTGATTTCTGGGCAGCGATGTTTTCCATTGCATCCAATTATACTTGTGGACTGAATAAAAATTAAGCAAAAAAATGAACAAATGCTACAATATCATGCAATTATAAGATTACCGCCACATATATTTTGTTTCCAAACAGCTAAATGCTGAACGGAAGAATACAAATTCTCCAGCTCACTTACCTTGGGGTTAGGAAGCTCTGATCCCTGTAATGAAGACATATAGCACCTCATTCTGTATTGTTCCATGTGCAGTTTCTCGAGATTCTCTTCCCATTGGGCGATCTGTTTGATTATTGCCGTCTTACTCTTGGGGTCAGTTACCACCGTCAGTTGTAAGTCGGCCATCTTTTTCATCTTGATGTCCTAAGTGAAAGACAGCAGGTTATGGACCACGCAATACAAGAATAATCCTTGCGGTGTTCAAGCACAATTATCAGTAGTGAAAATAATACTTATAAATAAAAAGTTGGACAACATATTTGTCACAGATCAATGGTTACTAACACTTCAACTTAAAGGTAACTACAGCTTGGACAGAAATACTTACACATGCAACACAGAGAGTTGATATTCACTCACTGAGTGCATTGCTAACGGTAGAGAAAAAATTGTTGCACATTTTTTTCAAATATTTCCACAGTAATTGAATCCATCCAAAATTCAGCAGCAGTTGTGCTTTTTAATTGTTAGAACATTACAAATTTCAAAGTTTATGAAGATCTAAAGAAGAACTTAACAGAAATTCAGTCAGATGTAATGACAATTTGCCACTAGAGGGAGCCCTTGAAGTCAGATCCCTTAGCAAATTCACATCGGAACTTGGTAGACATTGAGACGTACACAAAGAAAACTCAAATTGCCACTAGGGGGCATCACAGTAGCCAGATGTGGCCGGAAATCAGTATCAACTTTGCTCTGTTCAACAGAAAAATATCAGCCAAATTTTATATGGTCCTTTAAGCCGTTTGGCTGATGCCAAAACATATTGAAAATGGCCACAAGGGGTGGGGGGTGCAGATTACATCAAAAATTGAGAATTTGTCTTCGCTGTCTCCATAGGGAACTAATAACGACTTATCATAAAAATCCCACAAGATAAACAAAGTTTAACGTACAAAACTAAAATTGCCATTAGGGGGCACCACAGCAAACAGATCTGTTCAAAAGTTGCTGTTGTCCAACATGAGGTTCATAGGAGCACCTCTGCAAAATGTCATGAGTATCTTTTAAGAAACTCAGGCAATATAGCAGCAGATGTCGGGTGCTTGCACGCCACACACCCACATAGAAATGACAACAACATGCACTCACATGTTATGTTTATGAGGGCGCACAATGACGTCGGTGTTCAACACACTGTCATGCTGGTTACATGGTTACATCAAAATAACTATCGCAGTCATTGCGCTAATGCCAACAAAATTTTACTGGAGAACAGTTGAGTTTCCATGGCAACACGAGGGAATTGAACAAACTGAGAAAACATGCACAAAGTCCCGCGTGTGTGTCTGGGAAAGAGTGGAACTGATCTCAAGACGGGACATTTGCAATCACTGGATATACAGCACATGCCAAAAGTATTCCGACAAAATGTCCCAGAATTCCCTGTCGTGACACCCTGCCCACTTCATCATCAGAGTAGTCTTCCTTAATGACTGCATGCGAATGAAGGGAAATTAACAAGAAAAATAGTACGCCGTGGCTAAGCCACTCTGTAATCAAAATTCTGCCCCCCGAACAGTCATTACCAGTCATCTTTACTGTTAACAGAGTTTGCTGTCATGACGAAAAACGGAATTTTGTCCGATTATTTTTGTCTTTGCAATTGCATCAAACTTACCATGTCAATGTTGCCGTCCAAACGAGTAATCTCAGACTTGAGTAGCTTGAGTGTGTTATCCCGGCCGTGCTGTCTGGCGAATAATGAGGCACAGGCCGAGTGTATACCACTGATCCAGTTGTCGTGGTCTATTTGGGATGATGCCTGAGAAATTAAGCTTTGGCAATCAAAATCATTTTTCCGTGACTTAGCTGTTGTGATCTTCAATTATCCCACAGCTAAACGAGTGGCTTATGTAAATCACAACCAAACCAAAAAATGTACATCTACATACATGCTATAACACCTGCCACCAGGTGGCGAGGAAAACACTAGAACATATCTAACCAGGATCAGCAGTTTAACATTATGCACCAGTTCATTTCAACTACTACATAATCTATATACAACAGTGTAATGGCACTGGTGATAAGTGGTTATATGCGACCAATGAACTTTGCTTTCCATGAAAAATGGATGACCAGCACAAGTTCACACACTGGACAATAGATATACAAACGGTTAAGGTAGGGGCAATTTTCTAGACCTCTCAAACTAATGCCAGGAAAAGTCAGTGAAGTTTATGCAGCAAAATGATAATGAATAATTAGAAAACTGAACTGTTTTAATTAGAACATAGAGGCCATTTTGAAAAAAAAATACATCGTAAAAGAAGTGATCATGGACATCCTCATAAAACTCATCCACTTTGGATGTTATTAAAAGTGGAACTTGCTGGCTAATTACTTATCTCTGGGATTGATTGGCCAAGTTGGTTAGAAAGACAACATATAGCAATGATGTGAAGATGAAGTAGGTTGAAAATTGCCAAATGTTTCTGAGAACAAATTTCGTGTCGAAAATGATCTGCCACAAATCACTCAACCGTGTCCAGTTCTGAAAATTGTACAAAACCCACAATAAAATACTTGATTTCCAAATGTATGTACTACAGACCTGGAAGAGATAGGCATCTCCAAATGCGGTGCTGAGTGCGAAAATGTGCTCGCGCTTCGGATGTTCTGGTACAGCCTGGGCAATACCACCTTCAATCACTGCAAGAATTGGAAATCACACCTGCTTTAACTACCTTACACAAGAAATCTCATGAACAAGGGCCAGTTTCCTTAAATATAGGGCCAATGGCTACAACAATTAGCACATCATGTACCTACCGTAACACATTGGCAAATCGGGAAATATTTTGCAACTGTAAATCTAACCTAGTTACCATTGTTACAGATATCCACAAAATCTTTAATGAAGTTTTATTAATGTCATCAATAATCAACACAGCGCCAACATAACTGTACCATAACGGGCACAAAAAATTTGAAAAGCTAAACATAAGTGTATCAAAATTGCATAAAATCAATTAGTGGATCCACTCAAGTTCTCAACATCAATAAAATTCCATGGCTTTCAACAACAATGCAGTGGGACAGTACATGCACAATAAAACATATCAAAACGAGTTCCATAGCATGACTAAACGCAAAAACAGTTTTCAAAACAGCAATCCACAGAAGATTTAGGAAGAGACCCAACTTTTCAATTCTTTATCACGTAGATGCCTAGCGCCACCTACCCAGCATGTGACGAGGTATGGCATCGTCTGCTACTTGCGTCTGCTGCTCTCCACAGTTATAAAAGAGCAGCGTGGTGCCCTTCAGACAGACCCAGTATTTCCTCCAGCTCCTCTTGGGCGCCAACTCAATCTTCCTCTTCTTGTGGATCAGCCAGTTCTTCACAATCAACCACCTGGAAATTAACTAAGTTGCTAGAAGCGAAGCAGTGTGACGAAAGTTCTGCACAAAATTTTGAAATTCAAAACACCTGAGAGCCCCCTGTACTAATCACACGTACTCGAATGGACCAATGGCAGGGTGCACTTCGAGTAACCTTACACATTTTTACTCGAATCGTGCCACGGGAACAGTTACTTTTAAGCTGGAGTTCGGGAATAAGATTCTTTTTCATGAAACTTGGCCGTACACGCCACAGAACTATTTCTGCAAAACAATTACATTTCACCTAGTAGGCAAAAATGTAATGTGTCTGAGAATATATACAAAACTCATAGTTACTGAGATAATTATTATAAGTTGTTTCTAGACTGTAATGCGCTCCTGATTAATTGGCTAAACCCTAAACCTTTGCTCAACAACTGAGAAGAGGGAGTGCAAAACAAAATGTCTGTCTTAAGTTTTAAGTCACTTCCGCAAAACAGACCACAGGATTGGGCCATATAAAACTTGATAAGCAATGGTCAGATAGTAGATATAGCAAACTGATTTATTCTTTGTTATTGCAAATATACGAATAAAATACAGTACAATGCTCAAAACATGTCGTATCACTACTAATACAACAATTTTCCATTTATGTAGCACACCCATCTCATTTATTTTGTAGGAGGCAAAACTTGCTTCAGCTAATTCAGACACAGTTTTGCACCTGTGAAAATATCAAGGCAAAACCCTGCCATCATTTCTAGTAAATAATAATACACACCCCTTTAACTGTGTTAATAAGGTCTGAACATTGTATGGTCACCACATAATTGAACATTCGCAGGAGATGTCTCTTGCTTTTGTATACAATAGGTGAACGGGGTGCCCTAGATGAGTTTTGTGTGACTAAAAGTCATAGGTATGCTCAAAAGAACATTTCACCAAGGATGGGATAAAATACCATTGTATTGATAAAGTAAGTTAATTACCATAAATTGGATCATGCTGGCAACATGTAATCTGCAAACTTTCACCAATAAAATTCCCACACGAGCAGTTGTGACTACTTAGTCACTCAGTTACTTTCACACCACCGTCAACAACGATCTGTACATTCATGAAAATATAATTATTTAAATTTTTTTTGTTTTGTGCAATGTAACTGAAGAATTACCATATTCACTTTAAAGAGACGCAATATTGGAACAATTAGGTCATCCCAACTGACAACTTGTTATAACCAGAATAAATAAAGTCAGCAGCACTCTGGCAAATCTAATTTGAACAGCAATCGATCTCAGACTACTTGGTCCATAATGCAGTCTGTGCAACTTAGTCACAAATTATAGAACCTATGTAATGGTTTTCACAGCAGAACAGCAATTTTTAAAGATAACGGCACACAGTTGCTTAGAAAACAATAGGCCAGTATTAATTTTTAAATGTGCATTATGTTGTTTCACCACTGCATTTGTTCCATGCAAAACTAAACAGAGGTCATACAAGGAGTTTAAAACGCAGTCTTCAAAATTCCAATGTGCTCCTCTTAACACGCCTTACTTTAATGAGATTCACCCATCATTCCAATTTGAATATGTACTTAAAAAGAAGCAATTGAGTTAAACTGTGGTGTGCTTCAAAAGTTCAAATTCTGCCTTTGGTTTTTGTAATTTCTATAAACATGGAATGTTTGTTTGTTACACTTATAGCTTTCGTATTTCTTAAATTATATCTTATTTTGAATTACAGGAGCAATTTAATTGACCTCCACTGTGTTAATTTTAAAATGCCTTGGTGATATATTAGCGGCTTATCTTCTAGCTGTCACTTGTCCTGTGATCTTGTTCATGTTTGTATACTATGGTTCTCCCTCTCTGTGACTTCAGTGTAATTACTAGGTAACTGAACGTTCCATGAAAAGGATTGCAAACGGGAGACCCAGTGTTGACAAGGTTTGGCAGGGACTCCTTACTCGACAGTACTCAGTAGTGTTACCATGGGATATTTATGGGATATGGATAGCACAGGACTACATGAACACACACATCGTTCAGGAAGGATTATTGTGACATTTGAACTCCTTATTGTAGTTCTGTAGTGTTTTCAGAAAAAAAAGAATCTGTTCATCACATACCCAGCTTTTCTTGTGGCTCCCTGTCTAACCATGGAAATCTGTGATTCAGCTGGCACCGTGTGTATACTACTAGAACCACTGTCAGAACCACGATCTTCTTCGTCGTCGGAGAACTCGGACGCGGCGACAAACTGAGGCACCTCCGTCGTGTCGCTAGATTGCTGCCTCATGATGTCACTGCTGTGCTTGCTACTGCTTCCTGTAGAGCTACCTGCTGTGCTAGACATCGCCAGGGAAGTGTATGGCATATCTGAGAACGGGACAAATATGCCAACCTAAAGATGGTGCTAATTTCTGTCACCTTCTAAAGAGACAGCAGTAGGCAGTGTCACTATCCTTATCTCAGACGAGCTCGCCATGTTGAACTATACATGCTATTGTTCAAAATGTCTGCTAATTCACCAGCGACAACACTACTTCATTTTATAGGAACCAATTCTCCAAGCATAGGCAACGATTAATTTGAAAGCCATTTAGTGAGCTAGTTAAATAGAATGGTTTCATCAAGACATTGTACCTCCAGTAAAGTTTAATTGAGGTTCTGGCCTTACCATGTACAAGTCTGTGTTCAGCCAAGTATCTACAAAACTATACATTGTAACTCTGTCAGTAAAAGTATAATTATGTTTTCCAATAGAAGAAAATCTGTAAAATTTAATTATTGGCTTTTTCCCCATCTGCCAATTTGACTGGGTCTCAAGACAATGTCTTTTCTAGTAAAATTTAACCAAAAAAGAAAGTTACATTGAGACCAAAACAATGGTGCAAATAAAATGAAAACATTTCATATATAATATAAATTATCAAGATGAAATCTCAAAAACGCTATCATTTTGTTTTCGTCTTACACAACTTTTGAATTTTCTGAACAAAAATCATACTTAAAATCCTATTTCTGATAGCCCCTCATGCAAAGGTAAAACATTTTTAAAACAATTCCTACAGGCGATTTAGAGAACAGCGAATCTGAAAGTTTTATCAGAATTCAATCAGCCATTTCTGAAATATGATACTCCAAAGTCAGCCAAATCCACAAATTTTCTGAGCTCCGCAATGTAACCTAATGTGGAGATTATGATAGACAGCATTATAACGGAAAACAACAAAACTGTGATTGAAAATCTGTAATATTATTACGCAGAACAGAACGGAAAAATTTCCCCAATAAGATTGCTTTCCAAATAGCTATTTTCAAACAAGTTTAGACTTTCAGGATAAATTACTGGTCTGTTGAAAGTCTGCTTCAGTACAAGCCCACTGTACGATGAAATAGAATAGCACAGCCTGATAATTGCTCAATCAAAAACCATGATTATTCTACTTTCACTAAGCAACCACTGGGAGCTCATTAGTGTAATTGGTCATATCCTTTTTGGATGCCAAGAACATTAAAAGTTAATTGCATAATAGATACTAGATTGACTCAAAAAAATTACTCGAAGAGTGAAAAGTATTCTCAAAACACAATGTGTACGGTGAAGTTTCTCCAGATTAGAACACCATATGATGGAACAGTAACTAAAGGTATTATTTTATCAAAATTTTCAGCAAGAGTGAACGAGCAGAAAATTTTACTTCGTTATTCAAAAACTTTAGATAGTACGACTGTCATGAGCAAACGCATGATGAAATTTTAGACATTTCTGTCAATACAGTGAGCGCCTGAAAAATTAAACACTGACAATTTTTGCCATATTTTTGTTCGAGGAAACTTAACCGGATCCTGTGAAGTTTCAATTACAGTTGAACGGGACATCACACAGTAACCATGTAGAAAGTTACTGCATTATTTATTCATACTCAATACAATTTGAATCCCAACGGCAACGGCAACGATAATTAAGCCGTGTGGCTGACATTTCTCAGCTTCATCAGTTTCAATTTCTCAAAAAGGCTGCTACCAACCAATTGCTGGCGCTGCAGACACACAGGCGGATTGGATTTTCTAAAGCAACACCATCGCGTCCTTATTGTTTGTGTAAATTGAAATTGGTAAAATTAAATCAACTGGAATTCTCCTGGAAGTTATAATACATTGGCGACTGAAACTAACGCTCCGTGACAAGTAATATGAAACAATAATAACTGGGCAGTTCTCAAAATCTACAAATCATTTCTAATCGCAGTATGGAATGAGATGAAACCAATCTTTTCCGCATAAAGTGACCTAAATCAAGAGCTAGTTTTTGACAGAAGGCGCGAGTTTATTTTCCTACAATTTGTAAATCAAAGACTAAATTACATTGTTCTACAAAGTATGAGAAAGAAAAACGAAACTGAGACACGTGCAATTACGTTGAATAGAATAGACATTGATCATGGAAATCATTAAGAGTGCAAGTGTTTAAAATGATGTTCACGTGACAGTGTTACTGGCTAATATCTATATCCATAACATCTAATATCAGAACCCAATATTACCCTCAGGACACTGATTACAGCTCCCAATCATTTTGTACAGACTATACACGATATGTATAAGCGACATACATTGGAATCGGGCCAAGGCCATCAAACTAGAAAAGATCAAGATTTGAGTGTGTTTTGCGGCAATGACACAGTTGTATAGTAATGGAGGCAAAGTTTACAGCACGCGCGTCCTTTGGCACACAAAATTGTTGAAGCTCTTCGCGATGCCCACAGTACTTAACAGTTTTGGACAGATAAAATGTGCCGAGTTGTTACTGTTACTAACAAAATATTTTGAAATCAAGCATTTCTTTGTTTTTACTGACACTATTGGTTACATTTTATGTAAAGGCTTTACATTTCACAGACTGGTGGGGCAATTAGGGCACGCAATTTTGTCGAGCTGCAACATGACCACAGCAAATCTAGCCTTGGAAGCAACTGGTGGACCCCACTCAACCCTCAATATTGTCACGAGTAAAATTAGGAACACCAATAATTTATTCCAGATTGAAAGATGTTTTATCCATGTGGTTTTAAATAGACATTTTGAAAGG
This sequence comes from Phoronis australis, assembly GCA_002633005.1. Lineage (NCBI taxonomy): Eukaryota > Metazoa > Phoronida > Phoronidae > Phoronis > Phoronis australis. The sequence continues at coordinate 534,945 of NMRA01000233.1, read as the reverse complement.
TTCTAAACTTACTTGGTGGAAGAGTGGCCGACTTTGCACTTCGCCTACTCCCTGCCGATCTCACAGAGTCTGCTGTTTCACTCACTGTTCCGCCGAACCCGCTGTCTGGATAACTGTCCCGTGCGCACTCATTCCTCAAGTGAAGCTCATACTCCAATAGCATCTTATCCGATTTAGGCGACTTGATCTCGGGGTTCGCCACATCTCTCCGTGAAATCCTAGGACTTTGCGAAGTTGATGTTTCCCTGAACGTATGCCTCATCCTTGCTGCACGTGGCGACTGAGCCACTGCGGGCAAATTTGTGCCAATGCAAGTCCGATTAAGTTTCCCATTTGGTGACGAAGAATTGTCACCCGGAGATCGATCGTGCACATTAAGACTATGAGTTCGTTGCACAGCCGGAGCCACTGAGCGATAAGAGGCTGTTGGCGTCTCGTCGTCAGTTTCTGTTGGTGTCGGAAGCGTCCGTAACATTTTCTTAAGAGCATTACTGTCAAAACTAGCACTACACATAGGTGTCTCCACTGTCTCCTGCACCAAAGGTTCTGGCGGAGCCGGCCATTCAGGAGAGCTAGAGGAAGACGAGTGCGGAGCATATACAGAGTCCTTTTGATCATCATCAAGACGATTATCTTGACTACCGAATAAAATGGCTTTGAGGTTATCAGGCGAGAGAGTATTTTTAGGTTCATAGCGCTCCACGGAATTCTGCCGTAACCGCTCGTTCCGTTTTTGAAGCGTTAAGTTGTCATACATGGAGGAAGTCGTTGACGGATTGTCGTTCAGTGAAGCCTGCATGAATACTGTCCGACTGTCCATTCTCGGTTGTCGGCCACGTGGAATGGTTACTAGACTTTCGACGACCCCGTGTTTCTTGGTCGGACTCATATCACTGCGACCCTCATAGTGGTTGTTTGTGTCATCTTGAGAGATTGAGTTGATTTGTTCCGGGGAAGACAAGACTCGCCGAGGCTTCAGTGAATCCAATGAGTCGGGGGTTGAAGCACCCAGCTTACTTCTCAATTTCTGGAAAAAAATTAATTCATCAAATTAAAACTTTCAAATGAGTAAACATACAAACCACACGGTGCACTTCACCTGCAATCATTACATTTTCTAAACATGACAAATCAAGACCATAATGCACCACCAGCTTTCCTAAATATACCTTTCACGACAAGAATGACAAAAGCAAATGTTTCAGTCAAAAATCATCTGAAACAAACAAATTAAAAAACAATTATCACCTAAGCGATAGAATGGATTATTTTTAACACATGCCAAAACCATTTTACACTTTCTTGCAAATCTAATCCAACAACAACATAGGGGAAAATACAACACAGGGATAAAGACAGAGCCAGAGATCCACAAACATTAAAACTGCATGAATGTTTCACGAGACAGCTTGCACAGTCAGCCTCTAGCTACAAGCACACAGAATAGTGCAAAAACCCACATTACCAACCAGCTACTGTATGGGAAATGAGCACAACGCAATATTGGCTAATTTGGACATCTGCGCAGTGGTTACAAGATCCAATGCGTGACGTCAAGCCATTTCTCAATTGGAGGAAACAAATCACGCGTGTGCACTCGTTATTGGCGATAATTTTCTGGTCATAATCTAATAAATAAGAGTCATATGAAATGAGGAATGTTTTGCTTGGCTGAAGTGTTAAATGTGATGCTACTGTATCGTGTGTCGTGGTGATTAACATTAATCATGAATATTTCGAGCACAAATCAGGGTCGGACTCCACAGCAGGGTCTTCGAATCAATAACACAGTGTAACGGCAGAATTGGAATCCTATTACTAACAACATGAAAATCTTCTCATTTTCTTACAAACTTAACTCCATGCAGTACCAGAGGATCGATGAAAATTGTGAACTTATTACAACCTAGACTGGCTTTGGCAGTAATCAGCAGACACCAAAATCATCACAGCTTCATCAGTGGGTCATCAACATGATCGAAAGATGTTAGGCAGGTGTAGTATTGTGGTTGGATAATAAATGAAATGACATATGCTTATAGTAGTAAGGTGGATAATTGAAAAAATATAAAATAATACTATTGCATGGGCACTATCCAGAGTGACACCTGGTGAGAACTCTGATAACCGACACTGAAGTTAACTATTCACTCCACATCACAGCAATGACACTACACTGCTAAATCCACCTAATTACTTGCACCCTAAACTTTGAACCAAGACCCAAGTGACGTTGGTTTGAAAGACACTTTATTCAAGTACAGTCAAAGCAATCGCAAAGTTAATGGTAGTTCATGAATATTCATAAATTGCAAACCAATGACAATGTACTACAATGAATGCATACTTAAGGACATGTCGTGCAGATGATTTGACACCGTGAACTTTGACCTAGGGTTTGGTTCAGAGCCGACATTAATGAAAATATCTAATGCTTAGAAGTCTTGAAAGAATACAATGTACAGACAATAGATGTCACTCTCAAACGTTTCAGCCACAGGCACCAGATGACCTCACTCATTCAGTTGAGCCAGCAAAGGATACAGGCAAGCAAAAAATAGCAGTTGCGATAACAAATAATTCTCTGATTTTCTACAATTGAGACCGTAAAATCACACCAACTCCAGATAAATACACTTTCAGCAAAATTGATTTCTTGCAATTCCCAAGTTATGAATGCCCAAAATTTCTCAAAACATTGTCGTGTGGTAGTTATGGTATGGAAGTTAAAACGATGAAGCATTGGTATTTGGTGCTACAAAAAACTGCATATTACCCCGGTAAGCTGGCTAAAAATGAAACTCTAATTGAACCTTTTGTTGTCATAAAATCCATCTCATAATTCTCCTTGCCGTAACAGGATTCTGTTTCCGCTACCAACAAGAGCATCAAAACCATCAGCGACTCAAAAAAAGACGCAAATTCATAATTGATGTGCTTACTGATCACCCGCGACGATATTGGAAATGAAATCCAACCATGGTATGGAATATGAGATCTACTTCAGGAGAACAAAAGGACCAATTTGATTTCCTTAGTAACCTAACTGAGGGTGAAATGTAGCTTTTAATAAAATTTCACTTCTCTGCTACAATGTGACCTAAACTGGTGAGATAACAGTGAAAAAACATACTGTCTCCCCTAAATATTAAATATTAAACAAACGAGTTCTTCCATGTCCTGGGTCCAGGATCCAATCTTTTTATGCTCATAATGAAAATTATTTTCTGTTCTACTCTACTACTACTCTACTACAAACTTGATAATACTGCCTATTATACTGTGCTCAAGTGTAACATGGCTCATGGAGGATTAACGTCTAATCCTCTTTTGCACTTGATGACCCAGGCATTAAAGCAAAAGTTCGAGTCTGAACTTAAAATTTCAAGATTGAACTTGTCAACGAGTTTGTAGCTCAGACTTCAGGGTCATCAAGTGCAAACTTGAACGAGACACAGATCTGCTTTAGGCGTAGAATATTCGAGAAAAAAAAAACAGATATTTACCTTGCCTTTGTAGTAAAGTAGAACGGAAAATATCAAAAATGATTTGGAGTTGGATTTCGAATCTGGAGGTTAGACCTCAGCAACTGATGTAGCCAACACATTGCAGGTCCAATTAATGGCATTGCGTTGGTGTGATTCTTCGCACTGTGAATATCCGAGTACGTACAACACAAAAGAGTTTACCACCATCTGGCTATCACCTAGCTGATAATGGGTTGAAAGCAGGCTTTCAGGCAAAGCTGGAGCTAATATGTTAATTGACTATGCACTTGTAAGGTCAGTAGGGGTTAATTGGTTTAATTGGTGGTGACGAGGGTAGACCACAGAAACATTACACTAAGTAAAAGAATCTTTAGCAGATGGACAAGTGGGTGGTATGCAGAGTAAGAGGGAAATATCAATGGTGCGCAGATAATAAAAATTGTGGTGAAAATTCTTTATTTTGGGACAAAAACAATTGCCGAAATCATCAAGTTTTTATTTTTCAAGGGTTCAAAAATTAGTTTTTGCTTGGCATAGTTGTTACCTCAACATTTCATAGCGACTGTGCCACACAAACCATGCTAACAGGAGTCTAACATTTACTTAAAGTGGCATTAAACCATTAGGTCAAAAAACAGTAACTTTTCATTTAGGCCACCTACCGTTACAAAATTGCTAGTCTTGTTCCTTACTCAGTTTAAAAGAATAGTGCNTCTCTGTACTTGGGAAGGACTGACAGTACCTTATTTTCAGACCAAGCTCATGAAAATTTATGAGTCTGATCTAAAGAAATAACAAACTGTTAGTTATTTCCAAGACCAGAAAATATTTTGACTAGGAACAATTTCAGATCAATTTCATGACTGTAAGTGGCCTAAATAAGAACCGTGTTTTTGACCGACAGCATGGGTTCAATGATACCTTAATTAAAAGACGTTTTAAGAAAGTTGAAAATTAATAAAATTCCACCCGTTTCCCAAACTGAAGATTTTGAAATGCCACAATACTGCTGTGTGTCGCTCTGTTTAGCTGGTTAAAAATAAGTATCAAAGGCCTTTCATTCTCAGAAAATCAATCTCATAATATTCCATACCGTGATAGGATTCAATTTCCATTACCCACAAGATCTTTGAAACTATCAGCACTCAAGACAATGCTCCAGGCTTTATTAGGGTTGGCTACTACCCTAAAGTTACAAATTTGAAAATGCTGTATGAGCGCATTGCCTGCAACTTGAGTTGGTCATGGAAATAAAATCCTATAACCGTAAGAAATAATGATAATTATTTCAAAAGAGTAAAAGGCGAGCCAAACATGACAAAATAGTTTTTGCATTTTTATGCTTGAAACTTTTAAGCAGATCGATTGGGGTGATAACAATCTATATCCAATTGATTCAATTTTTGTATTTAACTTTCAACTGGATTACAATGTGTAGTTCAAAGTCTAGACATCACATTTTAGAGTGAGTTACAGTTGCATTCAAATGCAGGAATGGTGCTCTCTCTGAAAGACATGCCCAAACATGTAAACGTCTAACCTTGTTATTACAGTGGGTTTTTACATAAATGTCTGGGCAAATTGTATGAAACAAGTCCCACTAGAGATTCACCTAATGTTCCCTACATTTTCAGGGCACTTGAAGACTTTGTTTACTCACTAATATTTTTTGCAACTTAATCTTAATTGTGAAAACTGGGCCTAATATTCAATAAAATAAATATTGACTAAATTTTTAAATTAGGGGTGTAGCACAAAAAGACCTCTATTCATTTTCAATAACATTAAGAACTCAACGAACTATTTACTCTTGGTGATTATCAAAGCTAAAATTTGATGTAGTAATGACTAAGATAAAACAACAGGAGAGATCAATCAGTGACACAAATCCATTTTGGGGACATCGCGGAGTCCTCGTGCCACTGGCCACTGAATTAATATCAACTGTTTTAGAACAACTCGGTAATTTTTTCCGGTGTACTTGCCGTTTCAAGTGATTTCAAGAAAACAATCTCGGCAACAAAACCAGTTGTTTTTTAACAGTTTCTAATATTATACTGGTTGTATTATCACTCCTAAAAAATTCAAATCCCAATAAACTGCCTTGTTTCAACGCAATGCAAGAAACCTCCCAGTGTAAACAGTGTGCCTAAAGAAGCAGCCCTGTACAAAGCAATGGTTAAGTTCCTGGTTGAAAAGTTCAAGTTTGGTTGGTTGTAATCAGACAAACAGGACACAGAGAGACCATGTGTAGATGTGACAAGGACAACATGTAGATATGACGAGGACAGAGACATGGAGACGTGACTTTACCTTAGTAGGACTGAGTTTCAGCGAACCAACGGATAGTTTCCTGGAAAGTGCAGTCTGCAACAAAACATGCTTTGGACTAGAGTTAAGAGAAACAGCAGGCAGTGACAGGCAAATCATATAATTATAGTCACTCAACACAGCAGAGCGTCTACCAAAGGCACCATAAACACCTGCCTTACATAAGGAACTAAATTTTCAGTCAGACTTAAAACTGGTCTCAATTTTTTCCTCAGTCAGGTAGCCGGTGATTTCAAGGTAAGCGAAGAACTAACAGTTTACTATTGATCAAGATCAAGGTCAATAAATTAAAAGGACAACAAAACCCTGTTTTGGTGATTTCAATCAATCTTGGTTCAACAACCGGCTAATGGCGTCCCATTTGAGTGGGCATCAACTAAAACACACACTCTCTAAGTTATAAATATTGGATATTACGTTCTTGGTACATTCAATCTTAACCTACAGCTGTTGTGTAACTCGCCTAAAGTATAGGTCACGCGCGCCTGTTTACTAGACTTGGTACGTAAGGAGTTTCCAAATTTTGCTCCAAACTTTTGAGGACTGTCGAAGGTTAAAGAACTATTTTGTTTCATCAGTCAAACAGGATGGGAAAGTCATTTATAAATCTGTAAATAGGCCAAGACCAGGTTTGGTGTCCTTTTCGCGACGAGTCATTTTCTGTGTGTAGAACAGTCCCAAATAATAAGGAATCACCAGTTCTTTCCAGGCCTAAAAATCACTTCTTCCCTCGGTTTGAACAAATTGCGACGGCTCTAATAGAGCTATGGGCTCTAAATCAGTAAGTTTTTTTTATCGAAGGCAGATTTAAAACAGCTTCTGCATCTCATAACCGTATGCAATAAATGTGATTATTTTGTAGATTAACTACAGTTTTTCGCACTTGTTGCAGCAACTCAAAATTCGCTTCGTGGCCAACCAACCTAACTTAATGAGGCTGGCTTTAAGTAGATGCAAAATGTCACTTCTTCCCATGAGCAAAATTAATTTTATTTTCAATAAGGAACACGTTGAGACCAATTTTAAAGAGACCGTAAAAGTTTTAAAGCAAAACGGAACAGAGAGTGTGTGCGTCAGGATTTTAAGTTCAATAATAAAATTAGTGCAGCCAAAAAAAATTTAGAAATCATTTGGGAACATAATCTTACTTGTGGTTTACTAAAGCACAAGGTTGTTAATAACAAACACATCCGTGCCATAGTACACACTTGTCCATGGTTTAAAAACAACCTTGAGATCACCATACACTGTTATAATTGGATTTGTAATTCAAGCTTTTTACATCATCAGTTGTTCCACAGGTCATTGCCTTTTAACAACCGAAGTTAAGCAAGCTCACACAGACAGGACCCTCACGGCAACATGAGGCTCTCAGTTCGTGGGCAAAATTATTAATATCTTTCAGACCAACAGGTGGAGTGTTACGTAAGGCTATCGTGAATTCCAAAAACGCTGAAAAATATGTGCCATATAATAAAAAAATATATATGGGCAAATAAGCCCGACGTGTTGAGCGAGAAAGCCACGGTGGTGTGAATGAGCGAAGACGAGTTAAGCAAATTGTGACCAAGCTCAGTCAAGCTTGTTGATGACTTAATTTTATTGGTTCCAATAATTCCGAGCGTAATTAACTTGTGGTCTTCCAGAACGCACCAACAATAATCAAGACGGAATGACCCAACATTTCAGTTGCTGGAATGATAACATTTTGCAAGATTATTTTTTGCACAAACAACACTAAACTCTATCCTGCAAGCTTGCAATGGTCAAAAGCTTGCAATGGTCAAAAGCTTGATCAATATTTGCAAAGGTCGATTAAAGGGACATTATGAGTTTTACAGCCGAAAAGCATTTTTGCAATTATTATTGGATGTAATAGACTTCTTGAAATTATTAGCTTGGAACAGAGCTATTAACAAAACCGCCACTTTTCGTCTGATTACAGAATGCCCATTCTCACCATTGTCTGCCAGACATTCGTTAAAATAAAGGCCAGAGACTATACCAGTTAAACATGGTTAAAAATACTCTCGACATTTAATGAGTGGGATTGAGCTCTGTCAGCAGGGCATTTGGCTGTAACTACCGGAGTTCCAGTTCCATTTCGTTCTGAGGCTGATGTCAGCAAAATAATTTTCTTGCCAATGATGTCCCTTGAATGCCACTATTGGCTTAGGTGCTCATATGTTGACTGAGTATAATGTTCGCTATCAGCAGTTAGTCATGCCGTGCTATTGTGCTAATGGTTATGACACAACCGTTGTAGTTAACTCCAGTGCCCATTCATACAGTTAAGCCTTTTTGACACGAGGAACAGTGGACACCGTGCGAGTTGCCACGCTGCAAGTTGCTCCACTTCAGTTCTAATTACATGAAAATGGATTGCAAACTGGATAAGGATGAGTCATTCACATGAAGACTGTCTGCACATGCTCACATGAAGAATAGCGAATGTCCAAACTCCTGGAATACCACCCGTAAATTTGCTCTTACAAGGATAAATGAGATGATCCCTTCCGCCTTGAACCAGTTTGCTTTCAGATTGTGTAGTTGACACTGGTCAAGTGCAACTTGCTCTACCTCATAAGCCAGTGTCAAAAATGGCTGCCGTGGTATCAACTTGCCCTCTGACAGTCATGTATGCTCATGCACTTTTGCCCGATCAGCTGTTCTGCGTGCGTCAGCTGCTCCAAGTCAACTGTGGCCCGTGTAAATGCAACTAGTCATTTGCAACATTACTTTGTCATTTGCAGCAAATTTTGTCATGGTGCCAGTACCAGCCCAAGATTTACCCACATCTTATCGTAACAGCGCACATGGCTATATATATGGCAGACGTGTGTAGCCCACCATAATCATCACAAACCACTTTGTGCATCCAGTTTGTTTTTGCGTCACAAGCCAAAATAATTCAGACAAGATGACCCAGAATACCCAGACATGACAGGTGGGCGGACGCTAAATTCAATATCAGAGTAGTCTTCCCTAATGACCGACATTAATAAGGTAGCTAAGCCATTCCGCAATCATAATTTTCTCATCATAATGGTCCATAATTAATTAATACCAGCCATTTCTGTTCTTAACACAATTATCAGTCTTTACGGAGAAAAGGTATTTTGTATTACTTTTGTCTTGTTCTCTATGCTGTTAAATGTCAAGATGTAAAAAACAACCATGATCCATTTGTGCCACAATGTCTGAAGACTGCTGGAGCTGTAAATAGGATATTAGTCAGTTAAGGGGTCCCTGGTTTTGGTTTTAATGCCCATTATTCAGTGGAGAAAAATTCTAAAATTGAGTGGCACCTGTATGTGCTGTTGTCATTAATACACTTACAGAATTAATCTAAGGTCGCATAACTGTGAACAAAATAAGCAAAGATTTATAGTTCAACCCAACCTTACTAAAATCTCTTCATGGTTTGATCTTGACCTTGTAGTTAAACTCTACCCCACTAAAATCTCTCAATGATTTGACCTTGACCTACCGATACGGTGTCCTTGAACTTTCTGGCATCCTCCGGCGAGGCGAAACTGAGCCCCCACTCTGTGTTATGGACCAGGTCTTGCCAGTGTACGAAACATTCCGAGGCTTGTGTTACCTTGGTGCCTACAGAACACAAGAGATAACAGCCGTAACACCTACATGTTCTGTAAAGCTCAAAGTAGCCAGCACAACTCTAACGCAAAATGTTGAGCATTTTCACTAACAACATTCTTTTTCCATAAATAGATTTCTTTTCTCATGCAAGGTACAACGGTTTTCAAAATAAACAAGACAACGTCGAAATTCGACAAAGTTTCCATGCACAAGACAGTAACTAAACATCCATTACTGTCCGACAAGAACCCGTTACGATCCTGCCTACAGATCAACGAAACTTCAATAGCCACTTCTCCCCACACTCTGTGACAACTTACCTTGCAAGTGTATTCACAGACACACATCTCACAGTGAACTCGACAAAAGTTTGACAAAATGTCAATTTACAGTGTCAAAAGTTCAGCTAAGTGCCAAACAATTCTGGCAGAGTTTGTCCAAGTTTACTATACTGAGAGAGTTCTGTCAAAGTCTTTCGAAGAAAACTACTTAGAACACACTAACAGTATCCATTTTCAGCCAGAGTAATTCTTTGCTAGCAAACACTTCTTTCCCCAGGAAAGAAGTTGTTGAGAATTACAGAGAACAGACAGTCAAATCATTTCCTCGTTGTGTCATAAAGCAGATGATTTAAGCTGGACAACGTTTCCCAGAGCTGTCTATTAACTCTCTAAAAATATTAATCCCCCCTCTTGCCAATATTAAGCAGATAAAGAGTTTTTAACTAACTCCAAAGTTTTGAGTTACAGGACAAAATCTTATTAGAAAGATAAATGTTATGTAGGACCTTACTGACAAGTATAGGCATTGAGCCAGATGTGTATAAAGCTATACGGATTTTCACACGGTAAACAAGATATATTTTCTAAAATTAGAAAGCCTGGCAAATTTAATTTTTACTAGTAATCTTTGTTAGAATTCCACTTTTTGCTTTCATTGAAAAGTGGAAGAACAGCGCATAAAGCATAGTATGTGAACATCTCATATGGATCCGATCAGCCATTTCTGAGATATTAATTTCTGAAGTTTGGACATTTTTCTAAGCCCTTGAGATAAGTTGTTTACGTGGGCGACAAAATATCCTTAAATACCAAATCGAATTTCAACATGACGGTGTTCAGTATATTTGAACCCGCTAATTTGTTTCCGTTTCTCACCTGGCTGCATTATCGCCACATCAAAGATCTTCTCCACCAGCCTGTTGTATGCCGTGATCTGGTACGCCACCTCGTGACCATCTTGGATACTGCTGACATTTGTCGGCACCGCATCCTCGGTCAGTCGCTCCCACGACACGTGATCTCCCTCACGGACAACATGGAAGACGTCGGTCCACAGCCTAACATACCAAGAGAAATTTAATGATATCTGATAACCCTTCCATTAAATTGCAATGGTGCACGAGTTGAATTAAAGTTTATTGATGACATTTACGTATCTTCTGCTTACTTTATATCTTCCACTCAATACGTAATGTTACTCGGTACATTAAATATCAAAACCCTACCATTCGGTTGCTTACTGAACTTGAGAACAATCAGTCATTTGATGGCGTGTTTATAAATGTTCATAAAAACATCACAAATATCAGTGTTGTATTACTGTAACCTAGAATGCCATAAGTGAGATACAGTTGTTTTTGCCATTACGCCATCCTGGCATCACATCTGGGTCAGGATCAACAAATCAACGGTGCGAATACGACAAAAACGTCAAAGTTTCATTTCTACTAGTAGACTATTTCACGACAATTGCAGATTTGATTCAAAATCTCAAAATGGGACCGTCCTTGGAGTATTGGTTTTGGAGGGAAATTAACAACTTTCCCACAAAATATGCAGGTCAAAAATGAAAATTATTGATCATCTTTAACGTTTTAAGACATTCGATATTGCAGTGGCTCAAACTTTGTTGAAAACACGACTAAACTTTATGTCTGAAAGCTTAATACAGACTTGCTCGTAGTGTCTAAACAATCTCCTATGTTCAGGTGTGCAGCTATTTAGCAAAACACCGAGTGTGTGTGCAGTGGTTGGGAATAGCTGCGATTTTTGTTCTTTCACAAGAACGACAGTGGAGGACGCGTACTCAAGCCACAAACAACAGATAGTAAATTACATTGAAACTGGTCTTGATAACAGAAGAACACAAGATGGGAAAGTATCCATGCAGTCCACGAATTCACATCAAGTGTTTCAACCACTATAGCATAGAGCACACATAGGCCCTATGAAGATTATCTGCCCCCAGTTTCGTGTAATGTAAACTTAAATCTACGCCTCTATCTAGCAGACCGGACTAATGAGCCAATCATGGATGCTAATGCAAGCATGATGCAAGACCTTCAAACAAATTGCAAGACAGCTGTTCAAATTAGAACAAGTTTTTGTGACAAAGTCGATGTGATGGACACAAAAGGTCACATGAC
>NMRA01000233.1:444386-522726 GCA_002633005.1 Phoronis australis | reverse complement strand
GCCATTACGCCATCCTGGCATCACATCTGGGTCAGGATCAACAAATCAACGGTGCGAATACGACAAAAACGTCAAAGTTTCATTTCTACTAGTAGACTATTTCACGACAATTGCAGATTTGATTCAAAATCTCAAAATGGGACCGTCCTTGGAGTATTGGTTTTGGAGGGAAATTAACAACTTTCCCACAAAATATGCAGGTCAAAAATGAAAGTTATTGATCATCTCTAATGTTTTAAGACATTTGATGTTGCAGTGGCTCAAACTTTGTTGAAAACACGACTAAACTTTATGTCTGAAAGCTTAATACAGACTCGCTCCTAGTGTCTACACAATCTCCTATGTTCAGGTGTGCAGCTATTTAGCAAAACACCGAGTGTGTGTGCAGTGGCTGGGAATAGCTGCGATTTTTGTTCTTTCACAAGTACTCAAGCCACAAGCAACAGATAGTAAATTACATTGAAACTGCCTCCCGTTCAGTAACGCTAGGACCTCGCTAAAAAGCAAGACTTCGCGAGATTACGTGAGATATTACAGTGTATTTTTAATAACAACACGTGACTTTGACTAGGTTTTAGCGTAGGTCCTAGCGTCTACTGAACGCACGCCAGGTCTTGATAACAGAAGAACACAAGATTGGAAAGCATCCAGTCCACGAATTCATATCAAGTGTTTCCACCACTACAGCATAGAGCACACATAGGCCCTATGAAGATTATCTGCCCCCAGTTTCGCGTAATGTAAACTTAAATCTACGCCTCTATCTAGCAGACCGGACTAATGAGCCAATCACGGATGCTAATGCAAGCATGATGCAAGACCTTCAAACAAATTGCAAGACAGCTGTTCGAATTAGAACAAGTTTTTGTGACAAAGTCGATGTGATGGACACAAAAGGTCACATGACACGCATGCCACCCTCCCCCCCAACACACACAATTGTTCAAGCTCATCCAGATACCCTCCGCATCTTGTGAAAACAAGGTGTCTCCCCAAACAACATGTTCATGTTTTCTGTTGATTTAACTTGAAGATCACACACAGGCTTTCCAGTCCTGCGGGGATGCTAGGTACATGATTTTCTCAATCAAATTTGAACTTTGGTAATAAAAATGTCATTCCACTTGCCACGTGGATAGTGATAACTGCTAAGCCGTGTCGCCGAGCGACTAATCCTAGATTTAACTGACACGACATTCTCCCCACTGGTTCATCTTCAATTTAATTATGACGAATTATGGTGTTAAATCACCAGTCGTACTTTATTGATTTTTTACGTAATGTTATTCGGATGCCAAGAGACTGTGTCGCTTAGAAAATTAGCTTCTGCTGACGAACACAAAAAATTACATCCGCCTTAAGTGTTCGCTTGTGAGCAAAAAACGAAATGATACAGAAGATGCAAAGCACGAGACGACCATTTTCAGATCAGGTTAATACAGCAACACCAACAGAAACACTTTAATCCAGCTACAGTACCAGTGTGAAATCACTGTTAGGTGCAAGTGTGAAATTATTGTTAGCTACCCTGAGATAACCCAAAGTATCAGCTAAGTAGTGACTTACACATTAATCATTTTCTGGGGATACCATGATGGGCATTCAGTGAAACTGAGTGTAAGGGTGCTTTCCCATTAAGGGAACATCGGTTTGCCAAAGCCCCTTCGTCGAAACTTCGTTTACCTTTCCGACTAGACAGCGATATCGAAGTTATCACTAATACACCAGACGACGCAGTTCATTTGTACCCTCTAACAAATATTGAACAGTGGTTTCGAGGTTAACTGAAAATTGTTCTGCCGTTTACGAGTGTTTGATCCATGTCATTCTTCATCAGATATGCTTTCTTGTATTTATTTAAGTGCGTCTATTGAGAGCACATCGGCTACACTACAATAACAAAGAGCACGTTTTACGAATCTCGCGTGATCATATATCGCTTCTAGCAATAACTTCAACGAAGCTTCGCTCTGATGGTTCCCACTACTCTGAAGTTTCGCTACTATCCTACTATTTTCAGTGAAGTTTCGCTTGCAGATAAACAACTGGAGTTTAAACCTTTCCAACTTATCGAAACTTCACTTTTACCGAAGTTTCACCTCTAATAGGAAAGCATCTTAAAGACACTCGTGTGAGAAACGGATGACAGACGTCGAGTAGAATGATAGTTGAATATTTTCACTTTTGTAGAGTTTATTGCTCAATAAATGTGACAATTAGATTATTACATGTTCTTTGTGATTTCCCATACCCAGACACTCATGAGATTTGGAAGATTGCTTACCCTCAGGGCTTCAGCCTCTCGAGGAAATAAATCCCCAAATCCCATTCGAGGTTAACATATGCAGGAAAAAACAGCCATGGCATAAAAGTGAACTTAAAATCAGCAAACTGATACTGGAACAGAAATAACGTGCAACGAATTTGTAAAGTTCTGGCTGCACTTCATACTTGCTTTGGAACTGCTTGGTGAAAGTCAGTATATAAATGGTACGGTGCTAATTATCAGGGCTTGGAATGACCAATGACAAAAAACGCGGAAACTTTGAAACTTTTACGGCCCAATTCTTGCCCGATAAGCAGCCTTGAAATGGTCAGTGTGAACCTTTCCCCACAAAAATCGGGAGGACTAAAGAAAAAAAAAAAACGTTACCACCATCAGTAGCATGCATCTGCGTCCTTTCAGCTCGCCCGTCCACTCCCAACCCACACAATTTTGGCTGCAGAGCGGTAGTATTTCATTAACTGAAATTTGAGGAAAATCGCTCCGGACTGAAGAATTGCAATAAAACCCAAATAAACATTAATCCCATTTCTGCGGCTTTTTACAAGACGTTAGTGTACTCGCAAATACTATCTGCATACGGATGGCAGACACAATGAATACCTTGGACTTTCAGAAATTTCTAAGACACCTAATGCAGAAACGAGCCTGAAACAAGCAAGCGCAGGCTTCAAATCAGAAAAGCACAGCGGGATTCAGAAGTGTCCCCTAGAGTGTTTTCAAATTGGTTTTTGCATAGCACCGCACTGATATTTTCACCACCTGCGTGGAACCCTTTAACAAAATTTACCTAAGCAAATGTGTCTCTTTCTTCCGTGACCATGGCGATAGCTCCTTGTCTGGTCTCTTCCACAAGGGGGCACAAAGTTTGTTACCCATAATGCATCATCTCTAAAAATGAAAACAAATTATTTCAACAAGGTTAGTTAAAAATCGTCAAATGCAGTAGTTTCTTCAGTTTAGGCAAAAACATGGTGGAACACAGAAATTTCACTTGAACAAAATTTTTTAACAAAAATAATCAGGAAGAGAACTTCCAATACTTGCACAGTTAATTGTACAACTGTCATCAACAAACATGATGAAATTTTGAGCAGTTTTAAGAAAACTAACAAATTTGGCAATTTTTGTCCAAATTTGATTAAAACGTTACAGTAAGCCTACATGACTGTTATACCTAAGAACCAGCATACTGGTTCCTACGTTAAACTCAAAGCCAGGAGTCAATAAGTAACCAATTTCATTTTGCTTTAGTTCAGCAGTTTGGTAAAACCAACTCCAGTTCCCTCAACAAAAACTGTCGCCAATACATCAGAACTGTCCCTTTCACAGAATTTGGTCAGAGACAACTCTCCCTATAAGCAACACTATACACACAAACTACACAAAAGCATCTTTCACTAGACCGAATTTTCTAACATTGGCAGGCAAAACAGGCTGAGTACGCGGTGCTGAAACACATTCATGGACATTTTGAGAAGCTTGACATTTTTGTGGGAATGGTTTATTCCACGGCACAATGTTACCGAGGCTAGTGCGATGGCTGTACACAATTCATGAAAGTAACAGCAAGTATCCCACAGCCTTAAATCCATACAAGAATGCAGACCGCCATTCAAAAAATACACTATCGCCATCTAGTGACAGAAAATGGCTACAGACTATGTACGCAATGTGACAAAATAGACTTCCTCTAATCAACGGTGATGCCCAAAAGCACAGTTTAACACATCTTATTTCTTTGCCAGACATCTTTACACTCCATTTAGATTGTGAATTAATAATGACATGCGCCTGAACAAAATGAGCTTTCTTTCCCAAGGTAACGGCGCAAAGTTCAACCTTTTGTACGTACAGGTGAATTATTGTACAAGAAAATGAACTCATCATGAAATCTAATGGAGCAACTAAGACAAGAACTTAAAACAAAGACAATGCTGCTAAAATAGCTGGGCTGTTGTGTTAGATAATAAAAAGAAACCATAGTAAGACCTTGAGGATGGCTTGTGACACTGCACGCAATTATTGAAACAACTGAAATTTACAACCATGAGTGAGGCAACAGATCTGTAAGGCCCTTTTAATTAGCTTAACTCTGCTTTGAGCGGAACGTCGACGTAAATTGCGAAGTTAATTGAATCGTTCATACCGGCTTCAGTAGTTAACGGCAAATGGTAGGTGACGCTGTCATCATTGAAGTAATCGCAAGGTAGCGCTGACGCATTCCGTACACGCTTAGATTTTTTTTGTGACAATTTGAGAACATTTACATTTTGGTTGGTGATTATTCGAGCAAGAGCAAAATATAAGAAACTATTAGCGACGACACTCCCCTTTAATTGTTAAATGGTAGCAGTGGCCCCTGGCGATAACTTCGATGAGGACGAAGTTGACCGTTCATACCACACCGTAGACGACGCTCTGCTGTTAAATCCACCTGTTTACTATGAAGTTAAATGGGACTGTTAATTTCAATCCAGGACCGACGTTAACCGTTCGTTCTGACTGCAACTCTCCAAAACATTGAGGCATCAACGTTAGTTAATGAAAGGGCCTGTAGACATCAAATCCACTTGAAATTGAAATAACAAATACGTTTTGCAGTCGCTGCTACCTGGAGTAAACGTAGAGAATTTATCTACCGTGTTTAACATCTAGAAGATATTTTGCTCAGGAGAGTGTAAAAAAATAAATTGCTTAACTGACATTTGAGGTTAACTTTAGAAACCTATACGGAAATGGATGGCACAATGGTTCACTTATTTTGTACAAAATAGTCGTCAAAATTGATATTTGTCCTATTTCGTAAAGACTGAATACCTTGCCGCAAACAATGTAAAAGTTACCAAATATTGGTGTACAACACCTCCACAGAACGATCAAAGCTTATGACTAAAGATTAAAATTTCCTTGACAAACCATAATCTTTTAAAATATGACAAAATAAAACTTCACATAGCTGTCATATTTTGTGGTCAGGAATTTTTTATCCTAATATTTGTGTTAGAACAAAGGGCTCTGTCGTAGTATTATGTAGCCAATGTTGGTACTACTGCACTTGTAAGATTAAACCACAATGATGCACTAAGCTGCCATGAGTAGTTTTCCAATCTCTACATAGAATCATTCTAGTATTCAATCAACATTACAACCAAGTCAACAACCACTGATCTAATAGTAGATAACAAGACACCCATAAATCCTAGAAAATTCTGGGAGTCGCCATGCGAAGACAGCTAGTCTCCCTAGATCTAAGCCACAGACAGACCACCATCTGAGTCAGAGGTACTTTTTTCTCTGTAATTTCCATAATCACTCACCAGGTATACATAAAAAATCCTGGTGTTTCTCATGTTACATCAAAACCACAGGTAAACGCTATTGGCAGATGCACACAATAAAGCCGACACTAAAGGCGAAAATTGTTGACATTAAGAATTATTTTTAGAACATCAACAATATACCAGCATGTCACAGGATCTGAAATGCTGTTGAAAAGCACTCATGGTAAAAACTTCAGTCCTAATGAAGGTTCCATTTCGGAGTCAAATATCAGCCCCATATCCCTGTGAAAAAATCTTTAAAATCTGGCAAAATTCCAGCCTTCACATAAAAAATCTCAAGGTTAGAATCACTCTTCAAAAAGTAGGTTATGTATGGAGCTGGTGGTGACTGGGATGGGGCGGGCCAATTACCCGTCAAATGAAAAATTCCCATTTCTAACAGCACATGTACCTTTACTCTCACGTGACCGAGTGCCCTGGTTTGGGACACAATCTGGCAGACAAATGAACGTTAATTTTGTCAAATGCTTCGACAAAAGTACCTTTCTAAAGAATTACGCTTAGTTTTTACCAATTTGGCTTGAACTGTCATTATTCGGTAGAATTTTCATCATTTACAGCTTGATGTAAAAAAATGAAAAAAAGAAAATTGGCTATTTTACCAATTATTTCTGTCTAGCCCTGAAACATTGTAATTGCCAAGCAAGAGTTACAGCACTGATCTCCTCCAGGGAAATAAATTTTAATGGATGTCTTAACCCAGAAATCTACTATATTGAAAACACATGCCAGCACCATCAGTCAATTAAAATGATAGGTGAACCTTGGTTTAATAGAAAAGGTAAATAACAAGCTAAAAGACAATTCCTAGAAAACTTCCCCTAATCAGCAAGTCTATTGCAACGTGTCTGAAGATGATGATTTTAAGAGGTTTCCCTGGGAGTTAAATGTTTATTTCCTAATGTTAGCAATTACCTATTTGATCTTTTTAGCAACTGAGGAAAAACAAGTTTTGATTCTAAAGGAATTTGAAACACAAGGTGAGCAACAGAAGATTAGCACATATTCTGTAACATAAACTAACGTCCATGGGTGTTCAGTCTTTCACAAATGAATGTAGATAGTTGGGATGGGTGTAAAATTGGACATGGGCATTTGTATAGGTTAGTGCCAACAGCCACTAATCGAGTATACACCCAAATAGCTGTGAAAATGCTCGCACACTACTTACTCAATTACATGCCAAAAAGGGTTGTCACATAAACCTATCTCGATAATCCATATTCTGATGATGAACTGCAACTTATCTTGTGAAAACTTACAAATTCTTGCGAACTTACAAGGCCAAAATGCAACACTTCATGAACATTTAACCGAATTTGCATCGGAATCACTCATGAAATTGCAAGATTTAATGAATGTTAAAGCAATGAGATATACCTGGTATAGCTCATTGGTTTACGGAACACTTTTTCCAAATATACGGGGTGGATGTTAAAGGATAGGTGCTTTACCACTCAAAAGTTGCAGGTGGGTTTTACATGGCAGACGGTATATTTTAGTGGTTTGTTGTGCATTTGATACACAGCTTTTGAGCAATAATTGCACAACAATTGCAATAATTTTAACGCTTGAGAATTAGGTGAAAATGCAAATGTGGAGTTAGGCAAAAATACAAGACTGTAAAATTCTGTGTAGTTAAGCAAAAAAATGTAACATCGTAAAATCCTGCATAAATGATCACATAGTTTACAACATACATTAGAAAACCACCTTTACAAATCTGCGCCAATATGAGCACCGCACAAAAATACTTTGCACTCATGGTATTGAATACCCCTTCCCTAAAAACAAACTGAAATGGTTGCTGTACTGTGATCTCAACACCATCAGGTATGTTTTCTTCATAGATTGTGTTATTTGAGTATCCAGTACAGGATGCAACAACAGTGGCTTCCAAAGTTAATTAGCTATAAAATCAATTATGCAATATTGTCAGGGAAGATGGCAGCTGTTCAGTACTCTAGATAAATTCAATAAACGTAGGACCAGTGTTAATTTGAATGAAATCATCAAGAGTGTACTGTGGTGTGCCTTTTCCCACCAAGTTACATCCGGTTTGACCAGCAAAACATCTGACTGTCGCCAAATAGCAACAAGTGTATTCGGTGGACTACATTCAAAAATACCAACAAAATATATAGAGAACCATACACTCATCTCAGATTTATGACATGGGCAAAACTTCTTGGAAATTTTGTCAAAATTCCCAGGCTTGCAGAGGGATTTTGAGGAAATTTCCAAGAGGTTTTGCCCATGTCATAAATCTGAGACGAGTGTAAGATTTGTTTTCTCACATGAACTGTAAAAACGACCTTTTTGCCGAAAAAACTTGACGTGGTTTAAACTTTCAACCACCCGACACAACTTTTGTAAAAACACGCTTGCGCAATATAAAGTAATTCAATTACTTTTTGTTAATAGTTTTATTTTAAGCTTAACAATTGTAAATTGCATTCAGCTTTCGTAGAAAATATTCAAGTTAGAATCTAATAAATAATCTTTAAAGTTGTGTAATATTAAAACTTAACAAATTTTACAAATAACGGCCAGCAAGATTTCCTCGCTCGTGAGCACTGAATTGACCTTGAGACTGCACAGCTAGACAGTCTCTCCGCTTTTCTTGAGTTGGGGCTCATCTCCGTTAGAATGAACGTGGATATGGAATTCAACGCTGAAGATGGGTCCATTTAAGAAGTTGTTTGCATGTCCTTCCAACTGGGAGTTACGTACACTTGCGACACCCGATTTGTCACTCATAATCTTGTCACCTTCTCGGAATTCAGCATTGTTTGGCTGGCGCACGTTTGGTTGCTTCAGTGCTTTGCAGACGATAAAATGTAAGGCATATGGATTTCTTCTTTGCACTAGTTTGTGATTTGCCCATGTAATATCAAAAAAATTACGTACTAGGTGTTATTAACGAGTCGTGTTGTAACACATTTCAGGTCATGTGAGAAATACAAGTATGATATGGCTGAATAAAGTACAGAAAAATTCACAAAATTCTGTGGAGTAAGGCAAAAACACGAGACAGTGAAATTCTTGGGAACTGGGCAAAATTACGACGGTGTAAAGGTATAAAATTCTGCGTAAAAATCACATGGTTTACGACATACATTGATAACAACGATTGATTAACATCGACGTGACATGTTTTGTCATTAATTGAAACACCAACAGGTGGCCAATGTTTTTGCTTGTGAGGTTGATGTTTTAATAAACCAAGAAACATGTCAAGCCAAATTGTAAATCCATCACTGTTTTTATCGCTATTCTGCTACTCGCTATCATGGAGATCTTTTACAACACACGCCGAAGCCACTAGAATATGAGCGATAGACTGGTATCCGCTCAGTTTGGGAATAGAAATTTTATCCACCGAACATTTTTATAGTTAAATGACATTAATAATGATGCCAATGTGAGTGAAATAACAATGCTAGTATTATTATTATTACTACTACTATGTTTACAACTTCTATGCCATGTAGGTGGCGGAGTGTCAGTAATAATATGACTCAACTACAAACTATGGACCATCAACAATGCTGGAAAATGCACAACTACTAATCAATGAAATCCTTACTTGACCCTTTGCCAAAGCTGACTTATTGATTAAAAATCAATACTGATACACTCTACCTCACATTTTCATTTGGTCTCTTCTCCAAGCAGTTGCAAGTCTTTTATAGTAAATTGAGTGTTCAGACGCTTTGCATTTACCACGAAGCTATGGGCAATCTCTGAACATCTTGTCTCAGAAGTAGAATGTAGAGAACAACGTCATAACTGTTCTCACAAGAAACTAATCTACTTTCATAAAAAATCGCCAAAAAACCAACTCTTTAACGTATGGATGCCTGGGTTACCCTTAACTCAATTTCAAATTCTGATGAGTTGACAAAGCCAAAACATAATTTCTTTTGTTCAAAGACATATTACAAGTTAACAATGTTCGAATTTTTGTCTGAATCATTTCAGTATCCCACAGCACAGCTGCAGAGGTTATTTGGCAGCATGATCATGTCAAAAACATTACAAAAAGCTGCCAAAATCTCCATCCAAATCACAGGAGTGAACTATAGGTGGCGCTGAGCATTGTTCACCATTAATACTGTCATCATATAACGAAAAAGCATATTTCAATAAATTCATTAAAGTAAGTCGCCACTGCATTGGAAAATAACTATCCTAACTACCTCGTACTGAATTGCACAAGCGTCAATTCTAAACGTGATTAGAGTATTTAAAATTTACCGTAAGCAAGGTTCTATTACGGTGACATGTACGTACTGGTAAAGGATCGAGGAACTGGTGTTGGCATTCATTTGCACTGCACAGATGATCGGATTCAAATTCAATTATCAAATGTTCCAGGAAGTCATAAATTATTTTTATCCCAAGAAAACAAACTGAAAGGTCACATTATCATTGCAGACTCAGGTATACCAGGCTCTGCTACGATTCTTCAAGAGTTTCTATCCTACAGTACCCCACAGACTTTTACATAGTACCGTATTTGGCTGAAGAGCAATACTTCAAATAAAACTAATGGCGACCATTACTTAATAATCAACATAATCAGTATGTGCATAATTGACACTGTTCGCAGCTGCTCATCATAAACAAGACATTTTTGTGAATTTGTAGTGATTTCGGATTTCAAACTTAAGGAAGTTGCACTGCAGAGATGCCAATAGTCTCTTAGAAGGGCCACGCTGCTAGACCCTTGAGTCAGGTTTTTAGCTGACCTCAGCTCAGTTTTAACTAAATATTAATAAAGCACAAAAATGGTTCCAGGTGATCAGTGCAATGGGCCCACATGAGTGGCTTGCGCATGTCTGGTACCCGTACCAGACAGCCTGCAATTATTTGTATACTACAGTGGAGAAACAGGTTTGATGCCTGTTATGCAGTGAAGAAAACTGGTTCTAAAATTAGGGAGACCCATGGGTGACTATGACTGAAATGTGAGTAGATGGTATCTAGTATATCTTCAAATCACAGTAAGTAAAATATCACCAATTCAGAAAAAAATAATTGCTAAAACTAACCTTTTAACCATGTAAATTTTAATAATTGTTGCAACAAGAAATATTAGCAAAACTCCGCCAATCAGCCTTGAACATAAAAATGCACGAACTCATCATCTAGAAAAAAACTTTCATAGGATACTAACGAAAGAAATTATAAGTTAACAGGTAATACAGAAATACGTTCATATAGCAAATGTCTTTGGGATATTGACCATACCTTTATATGTCTAACAGTTAACAAAAACTCCCTTTTTACTCAGAAAATCAATAGTCGAAAGCAACATTTACTTACTGCGTAACTTTGCATTTGCCATCAACTGCGAACCAAGAAGTTAAAGAAAACCCTAGATTTTGCAAATCTGTGCTATCTCGTAGCTAAGCTTTTCAGCAATGCCAATGGAATCATTAATCTCTAACCCGAGAACATTCGGAGGCTATCAAGCTTAGAAGGAATTTGCTAATTACTTTTAAAGGAACATAAATGATTATACAGGCTTATGCTAATAACAAAAACCTGGCGAAATTAGGCGGTAAGAAAATACAAAAAGTGCAAGGATGTCGGGTCATCAGGCCAGCTCCGGAATTTTCAATTGACTTGCAGAATCTGGGCAGGAATTAAACAGGCTGTTTCCGCTTATTTTCATATAAAAACTTCACAAAAAGAACTTGAAAGCCAAACCCATCTAGATCAAACTTTGATTCTCTTTGGACACATAATCACACGTTTTTGTGTTCAAAATGATGGGAATTGAATAAGATTACAAAATTATTTTTGAATTTATGGTGGTATACCAACAAAATGTGCCCACATTTGAACAGCAATAAATTCAACATTTCATGAATAGAGACTTTTATGAGTTTAAAGCTTTGTGTTTCCAGTTTACAGTCATTTAAACTCAGGTACTCCAACGAGAGCCCTGTAATCACATAACACACCGCTGCCTGGCTGTATCAAGAGGTACTTCTTCTACCAAGCAGGTGGCACAGAGGAACGTCTCTGACTTCATGAAAAGACCATTTTACAGAATATGAGATCTAATGGTATTTCAAGCCAAAGTAAAATTGCCTCCTCCTCAAGAGGTTACACTAGCATAGGGTACTTCGTGATCAGTTGAAAAAACTCCCATTCAAAATACTCACAAATACAAAGGGGTTCAGAGAAATACTCTGTGCTCCCTGTAACTGTCCATTGTCAGACCCCAGTCTGGCCACCAGGTCCATGATTGGCACATGCAGAGTAATACTAAAAAGGATTTAATAATTACATTACCATGTTCAAAACCTGAGGAAAACAGAATTTCTAAGATAAAGCCAGGACCATTGGTCTGAGGAAAGATGGAAATTCGGCATCAGTAACTTCACAATCGTGACAATGAACCGAAAAAAAAGTTTGCATCACAAAAGACACATTTACTGAGGAGGCAGGAGTCACGGAGCAACCAACACGGAACACCTGATCGAGAGCAAGTTATTGTGTGTGTAAATAGGAACAAGTTGAAACTGCGGAGGCCATTTTTGACAATGGCTTGAAAGGTAGAGCGAGTTTAGCACTCGATCAGTTGAAGGGTCTCATCTCTATTATGCTTGAGTGATTCGTTAGCATTCCACATGCTTTGGATGTTCCCTATTGCTTATGCAGCATGCGCAGACAATCTTCATGTAAATGTGACTTAAGAAGAGCAAGTCCTACCGTGACAACTGTTCCCTCATGTAAAAAATAGCTTAAAGGAAGCCATTTTCTAGCACTCCCTACCTCAAGTTTCCAGAACGCCACAGTAATGACAACTCTCATATCCAACAGCAGGCTGCCACAATAAACTATACCCATGAGACATTATGTACACAGTAGTGTTACAAGCAGCAGAAATTTCACTGCAGAAATAGTTCAAGTGGCTACCATTAACCTCCTGATAACAACTGGTGAAAGAAATACTTAAAGAAAACAAACCATGATTGACACATAGTGGGAAATACAAACACCGACTTTGGTTACAAAATAGTTTCAACATTTCAAAATAAACATTGATGATTCTTGTGGGCAGTACTGAAAGACTGCTTCCCAGTGTGAGGTTGATTAACTTCTGGATTGAAATAAATAACAGCTTCATCTAAGGTATACACAAACACTGGATTTCATGGAACATTTCCTGTCAGAATGACAATAATGTATCTGTGGTACACAATGACATGAAAACAATTTTTTCAGCAGGGTCAGCGAATTTGAATTGCAAAATACAGTTAGTGACAGTACCTAGTGCATAACAGAAAAAAGAATAAATGGCGGCAAATCACACACTGAGGTTCAAGGTGAAGTTCAAGTGGTCTGCATTGTCTTTTCATCCGTGAAGTGAATTACATTGAAAAATAATACTGTTTAAACAAAAGCTGTAATAACACTGTCTTGATCAGCACTGCCCAATAAACAGCAAGCAATGAGTCAGCACAGACAGAAATGTCCCACAGACATAATGTTAATTACTCACCATGAAGACAGCATTGTATAAACCAACATCTTGAAAACCTCCACTTGATTTTTAATTACATCACACAAGGTAACCGCTCTGGGAGAGACACCCAAATAGAAGCTTAGTTCAGCATGTAAGTTGAAGTTGGTTTTGACTTAAAATCGTCACATTTGTTGGAGCAATGCAGAATGTTGATAAGCGTGACAAAGGAATGACTATAAGGGTGCTCATTTTTTAAATTGTCACAAGGGGGCAGTGAGCAGCAGTCGCATGTCTAAACGTCAACAGAAGCTGTGCTCTCGTTAGCACGAACACGCCTACCAAAGTTCACCGGCCCTAAAAAATAAAACTTCCACTAGGGGGCATAGCAGCTGTCAGTTTCAGAAAATCGATGCCAGGCAAGCTCTCCTCCCTAGAAACATATTTGTTACATTTCATGATGGCCAGTCACCAGGCTTGGTAGATAATGAGGCACGCCAAAAAAAAATTTCCAGAGGTTACAGTGGTAACTGCACCTGACATGTTCATCAATAAGAACAAAGTCTTAATGACATTCTTCAAACTACTTGGTAGATTGGCAGATGCTAAAAAAGACGAAACAGCAGAATTTGAAGTAGGAAGTGCACAGAAGGACAGGGCCATCCAAAGTGGTCACGTGACACAATACCGAACCTTGTAAAGATTCATCAAGGGATCTGGCAAAGAGAAAATCAAACACATTTACAAGTTGCCACCAGGTGGCATGCAGATAGCCAAATTTTCTGAAAGCCATCCTGACATTCACAGAAACGCACTTCAAAACAATAAAAGAAGTTTTCAGGAGATGCAGCTGCGGATGTTGGATGGAGATGACAGTAACATGCACCCACATAAGTATACGTGGTCGCTAAATAAATACTTGCATTTAGAATTCAAAGATTAAAACCCCATTACTAATCCGCTCACAAAAATCTACAAGCCTGACATTTATTAAGCTGGTTGTAAACTAACTTTAGAACTTCTCCACATGACATGGATCAAATGAGGTATTTAATTAGAAGCCAAAAAATGAACAATGGAGACTTTATGGTAATCTAGTAATAGACTGACAAACATAACAAGCATTGTCTGCTGTCTACCAACAATTTACCCACCATGAACAACAGCACCACTTTAAGCCTCCTATAAATTCTCAAGACTTTGGGCAAAAATGCACATGATGTACTAGAAGTCAAACATACTTTCCTTGGTTTTTGAATGATGTTATCTGGTGGAAAATCAATCAAGAGTAAAAATGTATACACATTCATAAATGTAAGACGCAAATTTACAGGTATTTAATGGTTGCTACCCCAACTACGACAATGGTAATTCAAAACTCTTGGTGACAAATTTTGACGACTCCAAGTAGTATATAGATTACCGTACTGTTGTAGTGCTGGCCCAAATATTTCAGGCTGGTGGCAGAAGAAGATAATGTTTTCCTGCAATAAAATGTTAATTGCCCTTCTACAAAGCACCCAAAATATTTCCTCCAATATTATATCCAACACAACAAACCAAGCATGAGTACTCTTCCATGTCTAGACTTCAAAGGGGCAAAAGGTTAATTGCCATGAAAAAATAGAAAACACCATTGGCATAGTCAACCAATTAGGAATGCTGTGAACTGCATACAGGTGACAGAACCTACACCAAGAGGAAGCAGCTGAAACCAGAGAGGATGTTATGCAATAACCAGAGCTCTGGTAGAAGTACCAGAGGAAGAGTCAGACAGGTGCTTATTGCTCAGTATTCATATCAGAGGTAAATCTAAGTCCCGATTCATACACAGACTTACCCTAGAACAACTTGCATTGAAGTTCAACTTGCCACACTTTAAGAAGACCGTCCACACACACATATACGATAACTAATGCAAGGTGACAATGAACAGTTGATGTGAATATGATGCTATGATGCGCAAAAGAAAAACCGATCAGTGTGCAACTGCAATTCATAATTACTTCTGCTTTCCCCCCAGGTTTGCAGCAACACAACTAGGAGGCGCCACAGTAGTTAGTCACCATCATCAAAGGTCGTCTTCTTCACACTTAGAACATATATGCCAATTTTCAAATGATTTGGTTGATACAGGGGTGGACGCCAAAACAAGATTTGAAAACAGCAAAAATGGCCACTAGGTGATGCAAAATACCTCGATTCAGGCCTTTATGCAGCGTACGTCCTGAGCATCCAACTGGACGCCCTAGCACTAATCTGGAAGCCCTGGCAAGGACGCCCAATGTATCATTTAGTCACCCACTGTCAATAGGAACCTTCCAAGTTTGGACTCACACATTGTAATGAATACTAGGAAGCCTCTGAAGGCTCATAGTGGGAGCTCTTTTTTCAAAACAGGAAGAAGTATACCATGCATATACAAAGTATATACATTGTTGCTATTTTGACACTTGATTGACAGCATTGTAAAAGTCTTGGTCTACACATTTTTTAGTAAAAATGCTCACCATAGAAGGCTGTTTTATAAACTTAGATGTAAAAACCTTGACCTATGCATTTTTTGTAAAAAAATCTGTGTGTTTGGGTATTGCTGGGAGTGGGGGGTTTACGCGTCGGAATCATGGACGCCCTGGAATATTGGGAACCCCATTTTGGACACCCTATTTTCAAAATCCTGGATAAACACCTGCCTCGATTCCATACAAAAACAGGAAAATAGCGTCATCACACCAATAGATGCTTATATTTAAAATTTTATGAAAATCTGTTGAGGACCATTGAAGATACTGAGTTCAACGTAAAAAAATAAAATTGCCACTAGGGGGCACAGCAGTAGTAAGATCTGTCTGAAAGTCGTCGTCATTCGTAGTCACATCATATAAATACACTTTCTAAATTAAGTAAAGATCCTGCGACCAGTTTAGGAGATACGGCCATAGGCGCAAAATGAACAAAACTGCCACTAGGAGGCACCACAGTAGTTGAAATCATCAGAAAATCATCGTCAACCGTCCTCTTCATAGTAAGCACGTACATGCCAATTTTCACAATCATCCTTTGAGCTGTTTGGTTGATAGAGGGTTGGACGCAAAAAACAGACTCGAAAACAGTAAAAATGGCCACTAGGTGGCACAAACTACATCGAATCCATCCGAAAACGAAAGTGTCATCTCACTTATAGATGCCTACATACTAAATTTCATGAAAATCCATTCAGGACTTTTGAATATATAAAGGTAAGCGTAAAAAATTAAAATTGCCACTAGGGGGCACAACTGTAGTCGGATCCGTACGAAAGTTCGCTCATGCCGTCCCATTCATGAATGGAACAAACGCGCCAAATTTCATAAACGTATGTCAAAGGGCTTTGGAGATAAAGCAGTGGACGCCGGACGATGCCGGACGGTCACCGGACGGACGCCGGACGGACGGACGCCGGACGGACGCCCCCCGGACGGATGGAGATGACCGCATAACGAGTCCACATATACCGTAAATATGTGGGCGCATAAAAATCCTACCTTATGATGTGTCATCAGAAACTTGCTGTGTTTGCCTAGTAGTCTGTCAGCATGAATAATTGGATCTGATGAATACCAGCATAAAATGGTCAGGATTGTGACAGCTCAAAATGGATCTTGCAATGAAATTTAACATTTTTACAGTCTCTAAAGAGGGAATGTAAAACTTGTCAGACAAAATTTAGTATTTCACATTTTAGCAAAAAGGGCTTTTTTACATAAAAAACGGTTCAAGTCCTGTCATTTGTTTCAAAATGGCTGCCAGGCCATCAGCTGAAAGGAGTTATGTCACAAGTGACAATGTGCTGTGCAAAGTGCCTTCAAGGATTCTTAATGTGTAATACAGTCAAACAGACTGACATGGCAATAAGGAAATGTTTATTTGGTCATAATGATTCAAATGGAGTAAAAACACACTATGCAAAGAATCTAAACATGTCTAGAAACGCTAATTGCTGTGCCTAGCTACTGCTAAATTGTTTAGCAGTGATGTGAAAAGAACTTGTACAAGAAAAAAAATTTGCAGAAGTAAAATAAATTACAAATGTGCCTGACAGAAAGTACTTAATGCCATCTTTTGTAGTTATGTCAAAAATGTACTTACTGTATATCCCTCATTGAAGAACCAGCTCCAAATCTATTTGTTATGACCACTTAGTTTTTTTCTATGGGATACCAGATACAAATAGCTGCTGGTTGTTTTTAGTGCTGAAAAGCTTTCAAGATAGGACACGTACACAGCTGTATGCAACAGCACTTAAAAACTCTTGGAACCAACAGGTGTTTTTAGCAAGAGTGACTGCAATCTAAACACCAGTCTATTACATTTGTTTTTGTAGGGAATTGAAAGTTGATGGACTCCAAGGTTGATAATGAATGATCCTGACACCTGGTGGAATGAGCTGGAGCTAAAAAAGAAAATGACCGAAATCCTTAGAAGTGGCTAGAAAGACCCACAATATTTACATACAGGGCTTCACTACCAGCAAGCAGTACACAACATGGTCAATGGCTTAGATTGGGCATTAATTCTTTCAGACTAAATAAGATTTTAAGGCTTGAGACAAACTGACAGTAGGCCTACCAGGGGGCTGTTTCTGGATGAGCCTATTGTCTTTTAGCTAACAGCAGTCTACAGATGGCTTACCAAATGATTCATGAAATCAGGATAAGGGTGAAAGTGAGACACTGTCAAAGGCCCCCCAAAGTTTGCCCACACTTAACACAACACTTGAGTAGTCATTCACATAAATTCAACATCCAGTGCTACAAAATTTTGAGTCACCCAGACAAAAATTAACAGAACTGGAAAACATCTTGAGCAAACAAATAAACACAATTGTCAGCGAACACTGTCAATCATATTTGAACTCATATTTGAACAACTGCTTTAATTTCAAGTCGAACAGGGGGTCATATTGAACGAACATTGTAAACGGCTGTCAGAAAAAAGAAGGATAGTTAAAAATTCAAGTTAACTGCAACACTACTTTCTAGTTGGAACACTAGGTGAATTTGACACCAGGCGCAGTAGTCACTAGAGGTACATTACACATGCACATTCAATTGACTATACAAATGAACTACGCCATCTGGTGTTAATTCTAATGTTGCTTGTGCAGGACAAGAGTTAGTTTGAAAGGTGAAGGGAGTTGCAATGGATTTTCCAGAGATAGGAATTTCCTTAATGGGATAGTACTTGTGATATATTATATTTTTGCTAGTTGGCAGCAGCCCAAAATCAAGTAAACGAGATAGGTGAAATGAAGAACTTACCAAATTAGGAGGCATCTACTAAGACAAACAGACCACAAGTGTGACTGTCCATGTTATCCTTTAAGTATTTGACTGCACTGGATATAGTACCAAAACGACCTTGAAGTGACCTTTGCAAATTGCCACATATTGCAGAAGGCCCACTTGACCAATGTTGACAGGTTACACAATACAACAATATACCTGATGAGATTACAATGACCTAATGG
This sequence comes from Phoronis australis, assembly GCA_002633005.1. Taxonomy (NCBI): domain Eukaryota; kingdom Metazoa; phylum Phoronida; family Phoronidae; genus Phoronis; species Phoronis australis. Next base: position 504,106 of record NMRA01000233.1, on the reverse strand, counting down.
TATGCAGGGAGGCTGGAACTCATCCCACAACCACATGTGGCTGCCATCCAAGTGATTCCATATTGTTCCTGGTGATCATTTAAGCATCATCCACCTTAAAGTTTGTCATTGACAAAAACAAACCCATTTTTCATGAAGCCATTGCATCCCATAGGTGAATCTAATACAGATTTTTATCAGTTTAGTGGACAATTAGGGACCATGAAGTAATGGCTATCCATGGGCAATTTGGAAGTTACTGGTCAGTGACTCAAAATGGGAAAGGGTCTTTTGTTTGACCCAATCTCTAATTCTAGTGTGCAAGATGGCCGAGATGGTGGTAAACACAAAAGATAATAATAAATTTAACTTGCACTGCTAGCTTGATCTAGGAGCTTCAACGTTGATTTGAAAGACCTCCCCTTACCCCCTCAAAACAGGTTGGGAGAAAGCAACACAACCACACTAGACTGTTCTGAGCAGGCAAAAACCTAGCTCAATATATTTTTTACATGTATCTCACAGTCCCTAATAAAAATTTATGACCTGAACTTGAACTTCCCCACTATAATGAACCACAGTTGTTCTGCAGGTAGTTTTGAAAACCTGGATCCTGTCTGTCATCGCATAAATCCAAGCTGGCATACTTGTTTACATGTTCATGTTCTGGACTCATTCACAACCCATATTAAAACTAAGCTGTGGACACTTCAAGGGCTAGTAGAGGTAAATGAAAGTCAAATAACAAACTTTCATCCTTTAGGATGAGCACTGTTATATATCAGGTGACATACCTACATTAACATTTGCCTTATAATAAGATTACCAACAACTTTTTATTTTTTGTAGTATAGGACTTCTAAGGTAAGCTTAAAAAATTATTAGTTGAACAGAAAAAAATGGATTACAGTCTCACAGACAAGCTTTGGACTGCAAATGCTTTAGGTATGGATAACATATATTTATAGCTGTCAATGAGTTTTACAGGTGAAACCAAATGACTTAACCTGTCTAAATTTGTACTGTCTCACTAGGAGTACTCAGTGCAGTTTAAAATTAGCACCACAGATTTTTGTGTACGTCTCTGATTAACGTTTTTCGAGATGAAGAATTCTGTAAGACCCTTGAATGTCATTGAACAGGTATTAGGTATAGGTTGCACAAGGTTTTCAGGCAACATTTAACTGCTGAACATACTGCAGTCATTTCATGCGTGAATGATCTCGATTAGCACAGATGACAATGCTAATTATTTCTATGTGCAAAACTCAGCAGCTGCGAAATTCTATAGCACACAATTCTAATACACTGACAGATGGCATAAGGCGAGGTGTGTTTCATAAAAAGTGACTTCAGACAAAAATTTTGGTCTTACGTTCCCACTGCACAATTTCCGAATAAAGGTTTAATCAATTAATTATGAGTGCAACACACTCTAGAATCAATTTACAGAAATTCCCTCAGTAACTAGTAGTTATGTGCCCATCTTCAGAAACTTTGCATTTTTGCTAAGTTAGATTTAATAAGTTTTAAAAAATAGCTATGAGGAGCATAAGACCCAAGTTTTTGACTTAAGTCTAAAGTCACTTCTCCTAAAAAACCCAGAACTGCTGAAGACAACTGATGCATTTCTCAGTCAGGTAAGAGAAGAGCACATTTTCAGTTACGTTGCGCAAAACTAATCGTCAAAATTGTTATTTTCTTTTTTCAAAAGAGTGACCACCTTGACAAAATAATGGAAAAATCCACAAAGAGTAGTTTTAGGCTCCTGAGTACAAACCTTGCTAAGACTGAAGCAAAACTTTCTTAACGATTATTTTCGTTGAAAATTTTGACAAAATAAAAATCCACATGTTCTTCATATTGTGTGTTAAAATTTTAAAGATTATAGTACCTCCCGTACTTGTCCAGTGTTGCTCCCCAGTCCCTAGGGCGCCTGAGGAGAGAAACTAAAAAACCAGGTGGGCAGTAACGCTTAAAAATGAAACTCAGGGGTGGGAGCTTACTCAAATGATCGATCGGGTTAAACCCCTATGAGCCACATAGATGTCGACTCACAAGCAAACTACGCTATGACGACTTGTGGAATGAAGCATTCTCCATAATGGTGTTGCTGCAACCATTTTTCAGGCAATTGCAACATGGCACCCTTCGTATAAAAATGTCTACAAACTCCATAAGGGGTCTAGATACAAGAAACAGTACAGCTTTGCATTTATTTGGAAAATCTAGAATAAATATATAAACAGTATCTGTGCAGAGGCTGATGTGACATAAGCAGTTTATATGAGGTCATATGATATCATGTACATCAGTAGATTTGATACCCTTCAAACTAAAGAATTAACAGCGAGTGCAACAAGTTCTCACCTGAATTATAATAACTGTCAAAGTTAAATCTATGCAAATGACATACAGGCACTGAAACATAATTTTTCCTCCAAGTTTTTAAGTTACGATAATTGTGCAAGTCATAGTTAGCAGTAAAGAGGTCCGAGTCCAAAAAATATATGGTGCCCAAGACCTGCTTGAGCAATAAATAACAAACAGCAACAGACAGCTTCACACCCATTCTCTTTTTTACTTAAAATTGTAAAACCTGTATGGATTAGAAGCAACAAATTATCTTTTGTACTGTTCAGAGCATAATAATTCAAGCGATTCTTCAATTTATTTAGTACAAAATTGCCAAAACTGCTTATTTCTGAGGTGGACCTCCACTGTAAAACCTGAGTGTTCTGGACTCTGGTTGCATACTTGAGTATGTTTTGCAAGTGACCCTTCAAGTTAAAAACATCAAACCCACCACTATAGTCACACCATAAAAGCCAGATTGTATACATATAATGAAATGTGATATCGGGTTACAGACAAACTTATAATTTGGATCTCACCACAAATGTTTTTTCTATCTGCCTTTTTAATACAGAGAAGCATCTCTACTTTCATGTTTTTTTTCATAAATTTCAACCAGTACATAATACTACATCGCATGTTGATTTCTTAAAATTTGTATCAAAGTTTATCCATCACTCCTTTCTTGAGCAAAACTTGGTCACAAACAATAGAGGAATCACTCGGAATCTTTTTGCATTACAACACAAGAAACATCCATATAGACATCTCTTGGTAGGGTAATGGTAATGACAGGCAATATTATTGTAGTTCACTCATGTGTCTAATTCTCATGTCATTGCAACCCATGATATTCAAACAAACTCCTTGCTCAACTGATTATAAGGCATCCATGTGCATACGCACTTTTACTCACCACTCTACATCTAGTCTACATCAAACATTGAAGAAGTGGCATTATGTCTAGTATCAACAAGATTTATAGATGAAAAATTCTCAAAAGCAAAATAGACGATCCATTATTTGCCAATTAAAGGTAAAAGATTTTTGTGTGTTTTGGAGTTGAAATTCTACATAAAGCTAGACAATCTTTTGAACAGTTCCAGAAACAAAGATCTGAAATGTGCAACAAGACATTATCAAAAAAATGTTTATAATCACGTTTTTATACTTTGGAAGGGATTTCAGCCAAATGTTTAGTATCCTTTCGCATCCTTGATAATGTGGCCTTTAAATGAGTTTGGGGGACAGCACGCAGAAGAATGGTCAATGGACTGGTCAGACTCACTTCAGAGGACCAATCCAAATTCTATGTTGGCTGGCAGACTAAGATCCCAATGTACCAATGGTCCTCCTTCTCCTTGTGTTCAGTTTTAATTTGGGTGCATGAAAACGAGTGAATGTGAAGTGAATGTGTTGAAGGTCTTCATGGGAAAGGAGTGAATGTGGTGTGAATGTGTTGAGAGTTCTCATGGAAAGGGAGTGAATATGGTGTGAATGTGTTGAGAGTCCTCATAGAAAGGGAGTGAATATGGTGTGAATGTGTTGAGAGTTCTCATCGAAAGGGGGTGAATGTGGTGTGAATGTGTTGAGAGTCCTCATGGAAAGGGGGTGAATATGGTGTGAATGTGTTGAGAGTTCTCATAGAAAGGGAGTGAATGTGGTGTGAATGTGTTGAGAGTTCTCATGGAAAGGGGGTGAATATGATGTGAATGTGTTGAGAGTTCTCATGGAAAGGGGGCATATGTGGTGTGAATTTGATGAGCTCTCATGGAAAGGTAATGAATGTGGTGTGAATGTGTTGAGGGCCCTCATAGCAAAGCACAGCTCAAGAGGTTAACCTAATTAAAAAATAGCAAAACTATTACTAAGCAATATTGGAGCAAATTTATCTGAGAATTGACTGTCAAGGGCATGCCTTCATCTGTTGGTGTGGGACCTTTAGGCTAGTAAAGCCGATAATTATACCCCACCTAATGAACGTATCCAATGTCTCAATTACTATACAATCTCACCATTTAGCACATATTGTGGCAGACAAGCAAAATTTTATTTTCGATTTTTCCATGAAAGGTAAGTTGCACTGACAAAATGCTATACTATTTTTAAGTTCTATATCTCAGCTACCGTCACGGAAGATTGTACAGGCTTTCGTAAAATGAAAAATATAAATCTTGGCAATTACTTTTGTCCGAAATAAGTGAGATTTTGCATTACTTCCCAAAATGGTGGAACACAATGTGAGTAAATATCCTTGGCACAAGAAAACCGTAATAAAATGACAAAAATACACCAATTTTGTAAGAGATCTGGTGTCACAAAATGAGCTCTTCGGGCAATTTCCAGATAACGTTTTTTAATTACCTTGGTTGTCCCGATGGGCTATACCCCTTATGGCATTTAGCTGGCAGTCCGCATTACAAGATAAATACGCTTGATTTCATTAGACAACCGGTGTTTCAGTGGCTGAATTTGTGGTGGAGAAAATAATCGATACAGTACAAGTGTAGAAGTGTGATCGATCTGGCCAAGACAAGCGAGATATGAGCATGTTTTCTTGGAATGTTCAAGTGACTGTGGAGAAGTGACACCAAGATTATGTCAATACACAACAAAGAATTGATGTGATTTGTTGAATGCTAAACAATACCACTGGCTTGAGTAATGAGTTTAGATGCAATGCTGAATAATTAATATTTAACAAAATTAAGGTGAAGGAATACAAATTAGACTTGACACAGACTAAACAACCTTGGACTGTAGAACTGCATTTTTCAAAACCAAAGACGATCTAATAATTTGGAGTGCCTACAATAAAATCTGCAAAAAGGATCACCAATTGTGACTAAATATTTGAATTTTTTTCCATGGCCAGGTGTTCTATGATAACCTGCTATAAGTCAAAACTCAGTAGCAGCAACAATAACAAGTAGGTTCAAACAAACATCAACCATTTACTGGAAACTTGCTGGACACCACAAAGATAAAGAATTGCAAATATCCTTTCAGCAAGTTGACCCTGAAAAAACAGTTCACAGTGCCTACTGTGGGCTTTTCTAAGCATCAACCTTTGAATACAAACTCTCCCACACAAGGATATGCAAAAACTGACAACAACACCTACTAGTGAGTAATAATTGAGCTCAAATTATACCATCGCTTTCAAAATTGACAAACGCACATAATGTTTGCTCTGGGGTACGTTTCATGGGAATGACTAAGGTTTAAGAGTTAGACAAGAATTTGGTCTTGCAGTCCGACTTCACAATTACTGAATAAAGGGTAAGCCAAGTATTCACGAGTGCATCATGCTATATGAATAATTTATAGAAATTATCCCAGCAACTTGCAGTCACGTACATTCTCAGAGACTGCGACTTTTTACTTTAAATGAAATTTAATTAATTTTCTAAAAGAGCTGTGTGAAGCACAAGACCAAATTTCTAAAAAATAATTTTCGTGAAACGGACCCTTTGGCTTCTGCGTAACCAAGAATCACATTTCTTTACAGTAGAAAGTCCAGGGCAGTAAAATCTGAAACGGCAGTGTTAGATATGAGCAGTATGTGTGCAGCAGTTTTCAAAATAATATGGCAAGGTCGAATTTCAATTTAAAACTTCGAAGCGCAAAATCAAAATTAAACTTCTATTTCTTTTCGACAAGAACACATTTCAATTCAAGCTAAATCTTGGCAAAACTCGACAAACCTTGTCTAAAATCACAACTACTCTAACCAAAAATACCATTTCAAGGTGAAAAAAATTTCACTTAACTGCCAAATAATTCTGGCAAGAAATAAGTCCAAGTATGATTTAGTCAGAAAGTATTCTGCCAAAGTATGTCTAGTTTTTTTTAGACTTACTGCATGAATCATGAATCTCCTCTTACAGTTATTAAGTTTTCATGAACCTGAAAGGTACATGCACAAGGTGAGACTGCTAGAATCATCTTCATTCCTTGGAAAGATCAGCACATTTTTCAATGACTTTGCCCCAAATTGCAATCTTTAACTATGAGGATTTCATTTAGAAACTGTCCAATCAACAGCCCACCTCTCAATCTCATCACCTGGTATCTGAGTCTCTTTCGCTAGGTAAAAGGAACATCACAAAAGCCTAACAACATGAAAAGATTTCTTATCTTTTTAATTGCTTTAATTTTTTATTACCTACCAACCAGACCTTACAAGACAGTATCTGTGATATGCCTATGCACATACAGTAAAGCTGCAAAATTTATCCTGTTTATAGGTGACTTGATTAACGAAAGGCAAATTATGCCAAATACTCAAACTACCAAACTGGTCTTGCTTTTTTCCTAGTCACGATGGGATTTGCTTTGTGATACTTAGAAGTTAGAGGGACATAAAAACAATCAACCGGCCCAAAAGTCTTCGGAAAATCGATTTTAGTACCCGCGCCTAAAATTTGAAAGTCACGCAACGACTTTCATTCAAAAGGTAAAATCAGTCGCATGATGCAATAATGAGCGTTTCCGCGAGTACATGTATGAGTGATGACCCCACTTGATCTAGTTGCTGAATCCTGACATTTTGTTCGTGTGACAAATTTATGCGCGAATGCGACCATGATAGCATGGCATTAAGAGCACACAATTCTAAAATCCAGGTCACACACACAGCTCCAAGGGCGCACAATCATGACCAACAAACAAATAATCGTTATCGGGAGATTTTTCATCTTGTGGTACCCATTTTTCATATCCAACTTAAAAAAAAAACCCTATCAAAGTGTTTTTGTGCAAAGTGTCACTAGTCCCAACAGAGTTGGATTGGCCAAGTCATACATGTGTAGTACGACACAGGATTGTACCAAACACGGCTTTAAAAGAGGGCATGTCCACTGCAAACATCCATTCAAAGGAAAACAGTCAGCAGATCCTGTCACACCAAGGAAGTGATCGAAGTAATGAAAAAAGCAACCTAAGAACTAGTGTATCGGTATCACATTTGAGACATGTTTTGGCCAAAGTTGTCCCTTTCATCTAAATACTGGCTTGTATAGATTCCGAGAATGAGTACGTATTAAGACATTCCACAGTTATCGTGCTACTGATAACAAAAATCACAGACCTGTCTAGTCCAGTCATTGAATATCAATTAATGACTTCATTAAACTGACTAACACCGCACACTCGACTCACCTGAGTAACAACCAATACAGTGATCATGAAGTTACACACCATTTTGTTTACTTGACTACTTGATACAGGACTCAGCTAGCTATATTATGACCACACATCTGTGTGTCTGATCAGATCAATATCGGCCCTTAAAGTCATTCAATGGAGGACAGTTATCCCACAATGCTTGTGAGAGTGTGTAACAACATAACTTAAGAAATACTACGATAAATGGAGTGTTCATGTAAGTTCACTGAACACTTCGGTATTCATGAATACATTACCAATAAAATGGGATATATTGAATATCATATAGGCAAAAAGACACAATGACCAAGAAATAATTACGATACATCACAAACTCGGTCTGGTTATGAATACAGTGAAACACGTGAAAAGACATTGCTTGTTCTAGAAGTGTTATCATAGTCCAATTTCCAGAGTGGGGGGGGGCTAAAAGAAAACCCATTTCAGTGCCTAAGACCTGGAAAAGAAAACTACTAGTAGATCAATACCTAGTTACCTCTTTGTTATGTAATATGCACATTACTCAACCATGAATTTTCTTTCTTCAGGTCATTGCTATCTATACCCCCTTCCCCAATATACAATACCCATTTCAATACCCTAGATAACAAGGCACCCAAACATTTGCTTGCACAATAGTACACCAACCAGCACTTTCTAGAGTGCAGTCCAAAAAACAGGAGCCCACAGTTTAAAATTTCGTGTTTACCAACCTACGAATTTGAGAGTTTAGATCATGTTTCGAGCTTCAGTACGTTTAAGTTATTGTAATCTGCTCGGGATAAATTGTCTAAATGGTTACATCCGCAGGTTGGTAAATTTAAATTTAAATTTATACTGTCCATTTCTTGGACTACACACTCGCAAGAGCAGGTTTGTGCAGAACTCGTAAATGTTTGGGTGCCTTAGGTAACTTTCTGCTTGTCAACAAATTTCAGTCAGACAAGATTTGAATCTCACCATCCCATTCCCACTTGAGAAGCCCTATACACTTAGGATCCCATCATTGGCAGTTTTTCAGTATTTGACAAAAACGCTAACATTTTAGCCAGACAGATATTCTGTCCATATTAGGGTAATATTCAGCAATAATTATTTCATTCCCTCACAGTCTGAAATGCAGAAAATTGATGTCAAACCAATGGATGATTGATGCAACAATAAACAAAGCCCTCTATCCATCAGAGTGCATGAGTATCCTTTGAAGCACAGCATCTCACTACAAAAGTGCTAGCCAAAACGCCAAATGAGGCCCACGTAATCGTTCATGTCAACGGCAAAGCTGCTACCAGTGAAAAAATGATAAGAAAAACACTAGCATTTCTCAAGTATTTAATGGCGGTGTATGAAAAAGCAACTGGACAAGAAACAGTCAACCCACTTCTTTCCAAAAACCTTCTAAGTGATTTGTCCACGCATAGCCTACCTGTCTGCCTGTTACCTTAAATTGGCCAATTGAAACCTGGACACCAATGATATACAACAGACTTGATAAGTTTAGTCAATGAATTTTGATACGGCTATCAAATTTGCAAAGAAATTGAAACAAGGTTATAAGCTCAGTATCAGATAGGTTTCTCATTACTTGTTTACTTGTTGAGCATTTACCAAGCTTTATGTTCCCAGGGTAGGCAAAATGGCACATGTGCTAAAACCATTCTTTGGCAGGTAGATTCACTCCTGAGAATACATTCTGAAAACCCATTTAAAACCCATAGGCCACAACAACTAAAGTCACTTAATAGCGCTATAAATACATGCATTACTTTTATTCTTGAACCTCAACTGGTACACTATGTATAAATAAAACTGACATTGAAATTCCACTGACAAGAATGCTTTTGAAAAGGCACAGAATTTAAAAACGGGAGAAAAAGAATGTAACTGATCTATTCATGAAACGTTTGCTTCATTGAAGGACCTAGCAGACTTGAATAATGTACCTTTTTTCAACTCAACTGACCCCTGAGATGGTTGGATAAAAAGCTTTTGGACAACTCAGTGTGTGTAAACCAATTGAACTGCTTGAAGGAGTCTGAACAATGAAACGGGACAACAGATAAATGTTTACTATTGGGTAGGTATAGGAAAAATCTAGTAGGCATTGAAATTACAACAAAGCCAGAGCATGTTTAATTAGAAATTGGGTTGTACTAAATCCTGATTTTTAACAAGGTCAATTACTTCATTAAAATGACAGGAATTTACCAATACTATGATAGGTGAGACTACTCATTTGTATTCATTTCAAGACACATTTAAATGATCAGATACTGTAAAAAAATTATGAAAAACAATTTATTGCTAAAATGCTCATATTGTTCTTAAGTTATCTCATTCGCAACAAATCACTCTGAAAGTTTTCACACCAAGTCGTTTTTAGTAAACACCCGGATTGTTACATCAAGAGAATGAAGTCGAGTTTTCATGACAATTGTTTGTTTTCGAGCAAACTGACCTGCCACTAACGTGCTGCTCAAAAGACCAAAGAACTACCACGGCACCTCTTGAACATTCATAATGGCCCACGGAATCAAGATTATTATACGGTAAACTCAATTTAGGGCGCAATATGGCAGACGGGTGAAATTTTTTCTCATATTTTTTGTAAATGATACTTTGTTACATTCAAGTTCCACAGTTACCAAACAGACGACAATTTGAAAAACTGTGATCATTAGCAGCAACGTTAGTTCTAAGCCCCTGAAAAACAGAGAAAGTGTCATTTGGCAATTATTTTTGTTTGAAATTGGCGAGATTTTATTGGGCCCAACAGGAGAAATGTACGTCTCTCAATAAAAACTGTGCGTTTGAGATCTGCTTCAGGCAACAAGCTATTCCTTACCTCTGAAATATACAGGACCTTGAAATCATTCAATTACATTATCTTACCCATGAATACCTGCGATGAAACCCAGGAAGTGACACAAGCCACTGAGTCAACACGACAAGCCAGATGGTCAAAGGAAAGTCAACGAGAAACAAATAAAATCGAGAGCTACTTCCGAAACCTCGTGACTTCAACTCGGCACGATCAATTGCAGTTAACTGCCGCTCATTGATTACAGTTCCACTCCACACGCTCAACTCTCAAAGTCGAGAGCAAAACATTGATTAAGTTAATTGGATAAAAAGACAAACGAGCATCCTGAGACTGAGAAATTATTATTTCCACCAGAAAAAGATAACACGCTGGCATAATTGGAAATCATGATTGGCCGGTTTCTTGAGCACATGATACGTGTTGAAGATTTTATGGGATTTCATAGGGAAAACTCACAGGGTTCACACACGTAGATTGGCAGTGAAACATCAGTCGTGAATCTGTTGCGATTAGTCATTTTTGTGTTTCAAGCATAAAGTTACAGCTTATGACCCATTTTCCTCCATGCACTAGAACTTGACGCTTCAAGACGTTGAACGAAGATATTAATCTTCTCATTCTTCATGATGTACATTAAATATTCTAAAAATTAAAACACCACTTAAGTTGGGTTTATGCTTGAAAGCATGAATCTTCAAAAGCACCCACGATTCTTACATAGCCTTTCTGTATGAAATGTGAAAGGTTATGAAAGGTCGTAGCTGAGCGTGATCTACAATTTGATTTCTCAAGGCACTTACCAAACTTATATATACCGTACGGTATATCTGGATATCTTCACATTTAATAACCAGGGGTGGACGATAACCGAGGGCCAAATTTGAAGAAAAAATGAGCATTAGAAATTTTCAGGCAAAATGAAGTAACCATGCAGGCATAAAAATTGAGCAAATCCTACATTTGCATCCATATACAGGTAGCCACGGCATGATAAAAATTATCACAAATTGTCATTTTACGATTCCTACACACACAATTTTGTGTTTTTGTTTGCCATCTATTTTAGAGGATGTATGGTAAAAATTCTTCAGTTTGAAACAAAAATAATTGAAGTAAGAGCAAAATTAAAATTTCATGTCAAAAAGTCCTGAAATTAGACAAATTATCCAAACTGAGACTTTAAATTTTCGTTTCCATAACTATTTTCCTTACACAAAGAATTTTAAGTAATTTTGCCAATGATTGTCCCAAAGCAAACTTGCTAATTCATAGTACGATCTGCAAATTGCAAGATTCTTCATATAAATGTCCACAGGATTTCCATGTTTTGTCTTCTTTCATTTCCATGACTTTCACGTGCACAGAACACATTTTTGACAGTTTCCACCTAAGGTTATCCAAATTTTCCACGCAAAAGATACTCATTTCTGCTATGCAGAATGTCAAGTTATTTTTGTAAAAAATACATCTGAATTTTTCTTTTTTAGATTTTAGTTATAAAAAATTGCATTTATGTTCAAATGAATTTCCTGAAAAACTTGATGCCAACCCAAAGTTTAAGAAAACAACAACATGAAATATATACTGCATATTTTAGAAGGAGCTATCTAATTGAATGTTGCCAACAAAAATATAGAAAAATCTGCAGGTTGAGGTCTTATGACTTGAAAACAGGTCTCCAGCATGACTGTGTATGTGGCTTATCTAGTTGAGCCAAAGCACAAATTGCTCACTAAAAGTGAGCAGTTCAAAGAGACACTTAAGGGACAGATGACATCATTGCTGGAACCAGAACTATTCTCCACACAAATATTGCATTTGATAAATGTTTACAATGTAACACGTCAAAGGCTAAGAATGGATGTTATAACAGTTTTGGGATGGACGTTATAACAGTTTTGGGGTTTGACAGTTCATCATAATCCTATAGGTCCTGACATAGTAGGAACACCTAGATAGATACCAGCTTTCACTATATCATAATGACAGCGCTTACATAATGGATAACCAAATCAACGGAATATATTCTATTTCTAGGCCTCATACAATAGGCTTTTTTTGACCAGGGTCTGTCACTATGGTTCTTAGTTACTGACATGTCACAGGCCCAGTGGTGGACAGGGCACTGTATTGTCTAGTTGAGATTTGTGAAAACTTTTGCAGGTCAAGCAAATTTAGGTAATGCTATGTAAAGTTTGAAATTGTAATTTGTAAACAAACGAAACCAAACTGTAAGTGTACAATATCCAATCCACACATATAATCAACCAATTACAATGTTAGGTGACAGTGACGCACTTCTACAGGCTTAACAGTGAATCGGTGAATCTAGACACGGAACTTGTGTAGGCCTATGTAGTTTTTAGTCAAAGCCTGGCGGACTGTTAAACTGGGCTACTCCCATTCCCATTCGGCAATCCCAATCCCAGTCTGGCGCAGTGCCTATTCAAAAGGAACTACGGCAATGTCTTTTGTCCAGAACACTGGCACAACGTCGTTGTAAAATAAATGTCTGAAACTAAAATGGTATCGTAATATACACCACTCCAAAACTTACCTCCGAAATTAACAAAGAATAAACACTCGCGCATTCACAACATGACAACTTCAGTTTAGAAAGCCCTCCTCGCCATTTTCCTTTAAAACAGGTACTTGTTTATGATTGGTTAGTATTGTTGATATACTCTCAAACCCACCTGTCTGAAATTCTTGACGGGCTTGCACTTATCAGATATCTCGTAAATCATCATCGAATTTATCGATCTTTGACAAGATGACTGCACTTGCAACACCAAAAAATCTATTCACAGCTTCTTTAGACACAAATCACACTTAGCAAAATTCCCTCCTGCACGTATCGTGATTTGCCTTGGGTCAGGGTGTTGGCAGGGTTGACTTTTATTCAAGCCTTCATAAAACATAGCTAGAAAACCTTTTAATTCTGTCTCAGACATCACCGAAATATAATAAAGTTTCTACCCAAATTGGGAGAGAAGTTTTTTCCCGGAATAGCGGACGAATTCGTTGATATCACCATTTACTTCATATTTGTCACACCTGTAGATTGGACATTTTCGGTCTCTTTATTCAATTTCCACCAGATGTCAGCTCGTATGCTTACAACAAAGATGGCGGCCACCAAGGAGAACATGTGAAAATTTGTATGACTTTAAAACTGTAAAAATGAAGACTAAATCTTCGCACCACAAGAATGAAAATACATTTGTAGTGAGTGATTTGTAAATATGGCTTATTGATCTGTTTTACAATGAACACTTTTGTTAAAAACGGATATATTTAGACCTGAAAAACCGGTGGCAAGCTGAGCGACTGAGCCTTCATCATTCATGCCATGGCCTAGCCAGCCAGCTGGCTGTATGAAGACTAGGACTGGGAGGTTATTTCGATCTGTTTAGACAGTCCAGCGACTCTACTTAGCAGGAGTGGACACTGGTTGGATATAGTAGTCCCTGATTTTGAGAACCAGGTTCATCCATTGAATAAGGGACCCATTAATTATTCAGTATAGACTATAGTTACCTTGTTCTCAAAATGTGAGGGAGACAGGGACTGTTATATCCAACCAGTGCCGCAGGAGAGATGGTGATGCTCTGATCGATAGGCGGCCCGTTGTACGCCGGAAGCTTTTCGACAAATTATGGCCTACATTTATTAACCTTCAAAGTCGCATTGCTAAAGTACGTTTTGCACATAGTCATAGAGGGACACTTTTGGAGACCGTCGATGTCTTTAATTTCTTCCAAATCAAACATACACTCTCCTATTCCAACTTTTTTCAAGCAGTCCTTTGTTCATTGCCCAAATTGGCAATTGGCCATTTTTACACTGCATGCAAAGGAGATATGACGTCATCAAAAAGAAGTAAAAAACACAGGATATCTGAAGACAGAATTAAGTAGTATTTGGCCCAAAGCCTCCTGTGAAACATGTATCCTGAGAAAGGCCAAGTACAAATAAACACCATTTTCCTATTGAAAAATTTGTCTTTCCTTGAGACGCATGTGACTAGTTTGCTGCTCCAAAGTTTGTTTAGAGGTCTGTGGACCTTGTGGAAGCTCAGGCCTTTACATTTTGCTTGCGTGGTCGAGCAACCGACCAGACAGAAAATTACCATGATTAGCAGATGATGTACAATAGGTGCCGTCACAGCTTGTGCGTACGATCAAAGATTTAGTACATTGAGAGTATACAAAATTGGCGGTCTATGTAGTACAGTCTGTGGTCCTGTCAGTGTCGCAAGGCAAACAGAATATTGAAAACTGCTAAGAAAGCACTGTTTGTTCAATAATTTATTTATTTCTGATATAACTGATGGTTGATCTATCTGACCGACAGCCGACAATATTAAGAACGTAGCCATCATTTTAAGTAATTGTTTTTAAAACTCGTTTGTTGCCTGCTTTTCAGGTAGTTTTATAAAACTTATGAGTGAAATTTCCTATCTAATCATACACTGCTGTGTCAAGGGAATGTACTTTTCATACACAGAAATTCTTTGTAACACAGAAGATCATGACCAATGCATCACACTGACCTAAATTCTGACACCAATTTAGTCTCTGGATGAGAGTGGGCGTGGTATATGCGGATGCTCTTTAACTACTTAGAGTCATGTGGTTAGCAAAAGTTGCGCACGGAAAACCTGATACTGTGGCGATTGTTGTTGTGGCGACTGGTTTCAGAATGCACCAAGACATTATTTTGTTTTAGGACATAAGAAAACCTGTTAATCTACACGTGTGCTGTAAAAACAGGTTGTTCATGTGTCCTCACTATGCTTGTCTGAAACTTTGGACCTCATTAAATGCGGGTTTTCAAAACTGCAACAAAAGACAGATTCTTTTGAAATAAGCTTGTGGCACAGAGTTCAGTCAATTTGTCAAATCTAGAAACGGGTAATGCATCTTCTCTACGCATTTAGTCTGTGATACACCTTTAAAAATCATGTTATATTAAATGCCAGTAGATGAAATAGCAGATTTTTGGCAACCCGTTCACATCATCAAAAATACAATTTACAATTAAAGCGTCATTAAACCTGTGTTTACTGTCGTGATTTAGGCCACTTACCATTATATAATTGGTCTTGTTTTGTGCCTTTCACGTTTCAAATAAATCTGAAACTTAATGAGGTGATCCAGATCCTCTTAAGGATACTATTGTTTGATGAAATGTAGAATATATATATGTATATAAAACAACGATAGCGGATCAACTGAAATTTTCAAATATAATCACATCCTTTGTGATTATATCCTTTGTGCAACAATCTATCAAGGTCATTATGCCAAATATGAGATGTCATTTGTGTTTGATTTTACTTCATTTCTGTTTCCGTTGACAAAGGATGTGATTATATCCGAGAATTTCAGTTGATCCATTGTTGTTCTATTTACATAAAAATACTCACGATGTGACCTGAAATTGCATGAGCTTAGTTTGAAGAAATAACAAAGAGTCGGTTCTTCAATGGCCCGGAAATCATTCCTCGGATTAAGGAACAATTTGAGACCACTGATTTCTGATAAAAAGTGCAAGTTGAATTCTACTTTAAGGTTTAAACTGAAAGATCAGTTTTGTATCGTTCTCTCTATTTTCACTCACATATAGTCTCACACATGTTTTTTAAACCTGAATTGAAAAGAATTGCATAATAGCACAACATTTTGCCATCATTAGTATTAAAGTGTTGTGGTTCAACGTCTTGCACTGTCATACACTTGCAGCGTCTAGCGTTATTTTGTCTTGCTTTGTTTATTGTAGTTCCAATCATTCTCTGAGAGGATTGCAGCTGTGAACGTCGACGTCATCAGGCGCGTTGAACGTCGAAGTACAGCACCAGAGGACAGTGACACCTTCTTTGGTGAAGCTCTGCAGAAATGGACAGAACTGAACCTGACGGAACACTTTGGTGATTACGCTTCGAACAAAAACGATCCTTAAAATTTGCTTTTTTTAATGTTTCAGTGGTTTCTACCATTGTTGCCAATTTCTTATGGTATACAGAACTTGAAAAATGATGAAAGCGAACGATGCCACTCATCATTTATGAAAAAATGAGAAAACATGAGAAAACATGATTTTACTAGTCTGCCATACTGTGTGTCGCATATTGGGGAGATTTTGCTGTATGCATCATTAAAAAGCCTGTTGTGTATTTTTGAAACCACTTCAAGTTGGTCATTCTATATAGTTGACAGATTACTAAGCTCTCTAGCTGGGCATTTAAGGATACGTGATATATTTACAGAACCTCAGGGAATGAATCTATGAGTCCTCGATTAGTTGACACTTTGCCAATTGTTAAAGCTCAAATAACTGCTTCCAGGTTCCCCGTTGAAGAGAGATTGATTCACTTAAAGATGTATTTGCATGCTCTCAACTATGTTAATGTAGAGCAGGACCTAAGCGACAATGCTATTTGAACATTATCTGCGCTGAACAAAGTGCAGTTGTATTCATTGAAAGCTTGTAAATTTGAAAACAAAAATTCTGCAAATTGGTGACTTTTGCAGCAATGACGTACCTTGGGGGTTCACATAGCCTGCGTCATGCAGTGTTATTCCCAAACACGATGCTTACTGGACACGGGTGATTTACAGTGGATCGTTTTTTATACAAAACTCGTTCTTAAAACCATTTGGCAATTTTCAACTTACTTTGCATAATTTGACCAAGCAATCGCAGAGATAAGGAATTAGTGTGCAAGTTCCTCTTTAAAATGAGACTGTTTACTATTGTTTGCACTCATCTCGGAAATTCTGGGCCATTCTTTGGTGTCATTTGCATTTCAATGTTGAAATAATTCCTTTAATGCTTTGGTTTCTAGGGAATTTTCGAAAAGAAATCCAAGGCCAAGTTCAAAGCTTAAATCAGTTGGTGTACCATGAGGTAAGTTCTCATTTCGAAAGAAGGCAGTGAGAACAGTGCCCCTGTTGCAGGTCATCCTCTAATATGGTGTCTCACCAGTTGAGGACACAATGTGATGGACAAGGGAAATTTATGTTCTTGTTTATTCGGTAAAGATATGTAGCACCAAATCAATGTGTTTTCGTGTTCAACAGCCATTACCAGACCATATTTTGAAAACTTGAGGCATTCACAACTATGTTTAACCCACCTGAAAGTGACAAAAGGTGCATTTTGACAATAGCTTTTGTCTGAAATTGGTGACATTTTGTAATGAGCCTACCTTGAGAAAGATTTTTCAGTTCCGTTGTCTTGTCAACCAACAATTGTGAGATGATTGTTGAAATCTAAAACCGGAACTGCGCATAAGATGCAGAAATTTGTTCTGAAGTGCCCTCCCTCATCCATTTGGGAACGATTTCACGAACAAGTAGACAAAAGTTTTTTGTTTTTCAGGAGTCCATTGTGTCGGCTCTTCTAAAGCACTTAAAAGTTGAAAACAGTATGGCCCTTCAACCTCTGCTGGAGTAAGTATACAAAAGTGTGACTATTGGGGTGTTTTTGTTACCTGAGTAGTTGCTGCTGCAGTCTTGGAATTATTTATCTGTCGTGCTGCAGGAGGCCCATTCTTGATTGAACTCTCCTCTTTCGGAGAGGCAGAAAAATGCATTACACAACTATGACCTACTTTTCAAAATATCAGACACTCCTGAATTTATTAGCAAGGAAGAACTACGATTCATTACATATCCAGCTCTGATATTCGACTTTTTGCTGCAACTTCATGGTGTGAGAATTGCAGATTAAGTTTGCCTGCATTACAATGATGAATTATGCAATAATTAGGTTATGGGATTATTGCTTAGTATCTTTGTGTGTGAGGAAGCCAGACAGTGCTTGACAGATGTGATGTATTGTGGGTAAATACTTTAGTATGAGAGTACCTGACAGATGTGATGCATTATGGGTAAATACTTTAGAATGAGATTGGTACTGTGATATATCAGGACGGGCCTATTACGAACGACTGCCCTGTTTTTGTTTGAAGGCGCATGTTGTCTGTCTCGCTGCCCTTCACTCTGTTGCATTGGCATTATGGTGTCAGAGCACTTGAAAATGTAGCATGGCCAGTACAATTACTTGTTATTTGATATGAACCTGAATATCAACATTATTTCCAAACTCACTATAATATCTCCTCTTGACTATTTCTTTATAACCCACCTGTGTCTCATAGCAGGACTCTAAAAATTCAACGGTCATTGGTTCCTTACCCATTTGTTTCTCTGTATTCTTGAATAATTGAATTACCAATATTACTCATTTTGAAATTACTACAATTATGTTGTATTTGGAAATTATTTTTGGCCAACATTTCTCTTGAGAATGCATAAGGATTAAACAGAAATAAATTCTGAGGCTTGGGTTTCTGGCAGGTGCGCATTGTTGCACTGATTATCTCTACTTGTCTATTTGCCCAGTCTTTAGGGTGAAAGTGAGGGAATGTATGTATGCATTCATTGGGCTATCCTTCTTAAACATATCAAAAATATCTTTGCAGCCTCGTTGTTCAGCTGGCTAGAGACCTCCAGTTAGATTTCTACAAGCACTTTGGTAAATTCTTCGAGGTCATCGTATCATTACTGAATAGCTACACCCAAGATGTCGCCGTCCTGGAGCAAGCATTCCTCTGTCTGGCTTACATCTTCAAATTCCTGTGGCGCTACCTAGTGAGGGACATCAAAGACGTTTACAAGTAGGATTTGTATTTGTCCCCTGTGACATTGAGGCTGTCGTGCGTTTATTGCTTGTTCAATGCAAAAGTTGATCAAAAAGTCAAAGTTGTTGTCAGCAAAATCTCGAAAAGATTTGTTGTTCAATAATTTTGTATCTATTAAACTTGTGGGAATTGAGTTTAGTGTTTTCAAATGCACTGTTTGTTGTCGTGTCATACCACATAAATCGTTACTTGCATCCACAAAGGATTTATTTGAAGTAGCCTAAGCCTTGTAGCAAGCAGTGTCCCAAGCAATATTTTCAGTGTGACAACTTCCATATTTCGGAGTTCGAAATCAGTGTTTTACAACATTCAGTTTGTGATTGTTTGACGGGAAGGATTGCAGGTAAGTCATTAATATTTTTGAATCCAGTTTGGAATTTTGATCTTTCTCATTGCCTCTCTTTCAGACTGTTCTCTCCTCTGCTTGGGGACCAGTACAAGGAATATATGAGAAATTTTGCTGCGGAAAGCTTTGCTTATCTTATGCGCAAGGTAAATTGGTGTTGCATTATGTTGAACGCTAAATCAAAGTGTTTAGACTATTTTGCCAAGACAGATGACCTATACTTTTTCGTAAGGCTGTTAAACTGTTGGTAAAACTGCTGTTAAATTTAATTTGTGACAAGAATAAATTTAATCGTGTCATTTCATTCACATTCTGCACATGACAGTTACACAAAATTTGTGTCGTTAGACATGCAAACTGTGTTCCCTTTACATGTGGGTTACAAATTTATTGTTAGTGCTTGTATTGTATGAGTTGCAGTTTCAATAGTCATTCTCTCTTTGTAGGTGAAAGACTTGAGTTCTCTCTTTGACTTCATGCTTGCAGCCTTGCAGACATCACCTGATGTAAGTTCTTTGAGTTAGCTTTTGAAAATAACAACCAGGTAGATTGAAAAGCATGTATTGTAGCTTTGTGGGCAATAGTCGCATATAACGTGCCCATGTTTTGAGAACCAGTTTTATACCTGTTATTCAGTAGAGAAAACTGGTTTTCAAAACGTGAGCACCGTATATTTAACCATTACTGCTTTGTGCCCATGTGGGTCTTTAAAATTGGACCATTGTTTTATCACATGTAATTAAGACCACTAAATCACCTTATTAAAAAATCAAAACAAATGGTTCCACCCCAAAATATAAACCAAAACAATAGTTTTCAAATTGGTTCTGTATGGGGCTTTAACAGTTGCACATTCTTAATTTACAAAAAAAATTAATCACGAGTATATGTTGCACAATGTAACTCATGGTGAATAGTTTCAGCATCATTGATTCTGATAATAAAAAGATACTGTTTTTAACATAATTACCTTTCTTGAACTTTGTTGGATGCACAATTAAAAAAACGCCAGGTGACCTACTTTCTCTAACATTGTTGTCAGTTTGGTGTTGTGTTCATTGTACCAAGTGGTCAAGCGTGTTCTTTTGATATACAGTGTGTGCCTAAGGTATTCAGACAAAATGACCAAATAGCATGATAGAATCTCAGGGGTTACAAGGACTATAAACTTGATACGCTTTTATCAGTGATTTCAATAGTTTATTACCAATTTGGGCTGTAGGGGCAATAAACATGGCAATTACGCTTGGTCTGGCAATGGATATTAAAGCCATCAGGTTATGTGTATAGGAATGAAATCGCATGTTACCGGCCAAACAAAGGTTTGTGGTTTTCTCAGGATTTTCCACCGACCCGAAAATGAGGCGAGGTTTTTCAGGTCGGTCTATCATGATCAAAACGCGTTATGAGGAAGTCACCGTCATGACGGCTAGGCATAAACTGTTGTTATTATTAGTCTTCCCTCATGACTGAGAACGAAGAGTAATTTATAGGAAAGTTAGAAATATGTTTAAGCCATTTTGGAATTAGAATTCTGCTGTCATTTGGCTGTTTATAACAGAATTAACTATCACGACTGGGAAATGGTATTTTGCCTTTGTCATGTATGGTATTTTTCATTAGCTAGAATGCTTTGTAAGCTAATTTTGCATTTCAGCAAGTCCATGGTCTTGGTCGTCTCCTGTTTGAGATGTTACGTGGGGTCAAGTCTAAGTTCCATAGCTGCACTGAGAAAGTTCTCCCTATCCTTCTTGGCAAACTCGATCCAAGATCAGAAGTGGAGGGCAGCGACTGTCAGCACTATGAACAAGTGTTCACTGTGCTGAGTAGGATGTCTGAATCCATGATCAAGTTTACGAGTAGAGAGAATACCGATGTTGTGTGGAGCGTTCTGTTGGTATGTCTGTTAAGGTCATGTAATACCCTTGAGAAGTGTCCAAATTTGACTAATTTTGTAACATCTTATCTTAGAAATGGTTGATTGTATTCAAATGAAATTTTCAGATATATGCTTTATGTTCTTTTCTACAAAGTGCTTTACGGAATTGCTTTTAAAATGTTCTATTTGTGCATAAGAGGCAGCTAAAAATAGGACTTTCATGATTTTTATAAAACGAAAACTGATTCAGAAAACAGAAACATTGTGTTTAAGATTTCGTTTTGAACATTTATTTTAAAATAACATTTGGTCCTGTTACTGATACCATTGTTTGGCTATGAATACACCTTTCTTTTTTGCTAAATTCCATTAAAAATACAGTCATGTGACCTAATTAATGGCGGATTGGTAGAAATTCAAGATTTAAATTCTACAGGCTTTCTAATTTCAAAAAAATAATAGTTATAATTGTACTATCTAATGTAGTTTTTCCAGATATTTGGTTTAATACACACTTTTCTATAAGGATCTACGTAGTCTTAATAAAAACTTCTTTCGGATTTCTTACATAGCCGAACCATTATTTTCAACGTCGTTCTTTACTTTTGATAGTTTGTGTATCTGTTGCACTAAAAACAAAAAAACAACAAACAATTGCAGGCGGTCTGATACACGTTGTACCAGACGTGCGCAGGCCTCGCATGTGGGCCCATTGCACTGATCACCTGGAACTATTTTTATGCTTTATTAATATATGGTTAAAACCGAGTTGAGGAGCTAGAAACCTGGCTCAAGGGTTTAGCAGTGTGACCTGGTGGGACTTGAACCCACGACCTCGAGTAAAGAAAGCGGGCACTTATCAACCAGGCCACACTGCCTCCTCATCCGTTGCACTAGCTTGATGCCCACCTCTTGATTTATGAATTTCTCCGGGATTATTCTGGGGGTTTATCTGCGTCACCGCTGGCGTTTTTCAAATGCATTGTGGGATAGTTTTCAGCTCATAAAGATCTAGTTACATCACGGGTAACTTGTGGACGTGTACTCTGATTTGCGTTAGGGTAGTGAGATTTAACTTCAGTGTGATCGTGTGTTGCCTGCCTCAAGAATCTTTGGTGAAAAATTTGCTAATCTTCATTGCATTTTGAGGCTAGCTTCAATGTTTAATTCTTGTATCATTGTAGTTACTGTGTCAAAAAACGCGTTGCAAAGTACCCTTTGCTTAAAACTCTGGTGCTCTCAAGCGAAAAGTGTTTTTCGCAGCCTTATCGTTTAGTAATCCACAAGTTATCTGTCACCAGATTTTACGAACCAACAACCATCCCATAATGCATTTGAAAAACGACAGCAGCCATACAGATGAAATCCCCCAAGTTGCTTTGGTTGTGTACACAGACTTTCATTAATGCTTTTTACAATGCAACTAACATTAAATCTGGTTTGCAGTTTGTATGCTTGAATTGAAAAATAACTGACACGAATTTTCTTCTTGTTCTCTGACGGGGATCAACACGCTCTAGTGGTGATTGGTACCCTCTACATCATACCTTTAGTTATCAAGTGGCAGAAATGTAAGAATTGGCTCTGGTGTTGACGTACATTGACAGTTATCAGAAACATTTTAAGTCTGCACGCCATCTGTTAGCCACATTACATGCCTTAACGAACATAAGTCTGAAAAGATTTCTTCCCCCGACCATTGACAGTAAATGGCGTTTGTAAGTTGCACTAAACCCTTTTCAGGGATCTAAAAAGTGGCAAGACTTTCTTGTAATTTGTAATTTTCACGGGCACTATCTGTGTACCACTGAGATTATCTGTGCATTTCCATAGCCTGAAAATGGTCTCTATTGCTTTTTGTGTACAATGTTCTATGTGTGCTGTAAGTGAACAAACATGGAGTGTACCCAAATTAATTGATTAAGGGCTTTCAACATTTTCAGGAACAGACAAAGAAAGTGTCCTCAGTTGTTTCCGGCATCAAAAAGCAACAGAGGGCGCTAGCAGATGCATGGTTGGGTCACCAATTGAAATTGCTGCTTATTTGGGTGTCTCATGGCAGTGGGTCACTGGTGAAATCTCCAAGTAGCCTGGCTGAGGTAGGTTATAGAGAGCCTTTCACTGATGATTGTGTGACCTAAATTGTGTTGCTGTATCATCAATTTTACAAGATCAACGGAAAATCCAGTATCATTATCTTGTGTATGGATTAAGCTGAATTGTTTAGCCCAGTGAATATACTGCAGGTTTTTATTAGTAAGAGCTGGGTTCAATAAGAGATACCTTTATCACTGCAGCCAAACATGTAGTGTCTGTGTTTCTGAAACTACCGGAGTGCATACGTTGATGATAACTCCATTAACCAGTCAGAATAATTTAATGTATAATGCCTTAATTTTTTGGAAATCAACGACATGATGCTTGGGAGAAACGTATGGCTTTGAACTAGTTTCATTTTTTTGATACACTGTTATTTAATCTGATGAGCATGTGTCTCCTATTATTGCAGGCCGTGAATGATCTGTTGAGAACTAAGGGTCTCCCAGAGTCTTGCATCACCGTCACCCTTGACGTGGTGGCAGCCATGTTGTCATCACCGCACTATCGCCTCACCAGTGATCAGATATCCACATTTGTGGCAAGCTTGTTCAAAACAACCGCATCGTGCAGCTGCCTTCTAGGATTCTTCCGCAAAGTGTTCGCTGTTGTTAGTTTTGAAGCGGTAAGCTTTTTGATATCTAATCATTTAATTTCAATGTCTTGGAGTGCAACTGTGCTCAACACAATATCAGTTAAGTACCATTTATACAATAGGGAAACATTTTTGTTCGGGGTGAAATAGACGCACACATTCAAGGCCATATGGTAGGTCAAAGATCAGCAAGATCACGATGGAATAGACAAGTTTGAGATTCAATTAGCTGTCTTCTCCTTTGTCTTCCAGTGTCTTCTTCCTCCCTTGCTCAACTACTGTCATGAGGTATGTTTGAAGAACAAACCGCAGACCATGGAAGAGGTTCTCTACTTTATGACTGATCTCATCCTGCACAAGACAGGAGTCGAATCTGACGCCGCTGACATTTCAGCTTGGCATAAATACAAGCTCGACTTCGGCATGGCTTTCAAGGGGTTGGTGTCTATTGTAAACATTGTATTTTCCTATGAGAAAAATTCTACTCTCTCAGGTGTTCTGGTAAAGACAATTAAGTTGTTACTTTATTGGTTGACCTTCAGTTGCACTTAATGACTCCTTGTTTGACCTGTCATTAAGTCCAGTCGTTTATTTCCTTGTTGTGCGATTGCCGAGCGGGACTTGTGCATATTCCTACAGCATATCATAAAATAATCATTGCCCGTCGGTTCCTGTTCGTCTAAATCTGTACAACTGCATTAATTTGTGGTGCAACTTTGAAATTTGTGGTTTCATAGTAATTGCGATTCCCAACGTGGTGTGTAAGTACACTAAGGTTTTCAGATAAACCATAGAACGCAGTTTTACTTCCTAGCAAAATACTTCGCCCTTATTAATTTGTTTAGCATTGTACACTTTTTATGTAAATATTCCAGTTGCGAATTGTTAAAATATCATTTACATAAACTTATGCACTCATGCAGATGTGGTCCAGGGCCATGCGTGTGATTGTTTTTTTTTTGTCAAATTAAACTAGCCAGAGATTACGTTGTGTCCCTGTGTTTATTTTTAAAGAGAAGTTTAGGTAATATACCTATTACCAGGGGACATCCATTTCACTCAACGGTGAGTTTTGAATGTTTGGATTTAATTTAATTTGCAATCCTCACAAAAATGAGTCATGAAAGAAGGCATGTTATCTTTTCTTGAATTCTCTGGTTATGCTGTGTTTGGAAAAGTGTCCACTAGCATAATTTTTGGCTTAATAAACCACTCCATACTCTTCATTCACTTTGAGTTCAAATTTCTTTTTGTAAAATACCCAGCTACTAACTTTAGTTAACAGTTTATGTTTTTGTTTCAAATACTGTTATTGCTTCCTTCCAGTCGCTCGTACAAACACACATTTCCCTCGTATGTAACCGGTAAAGTACAGACCCGCCCTGAGGACCTGGACTCTGAGAGGGCCATCTCCACAGTGTGGGGTGTGCTCGTCTGCCTGCCCAACATTCAACCGGTGGACCAGGAAGCTGTGGTGTCTGACCTCCGATCACTGTTGACTGCATTAGTGAAGCACTGTGCAGAGACTTCGCCCCCTTGTGGTCAGTGATGTGATTTTACATTCAGAAATTTTGATAAAAATTGATGAATTTTGACGAAATTCGTGTCGCTTCATCGAAGGTATTAGTGAAAACTGAGATATGATAAAAATAATACTGTTTTGTTTACATCATTTGAAAATAGTTGGAAGTTTTTGCTTTGAAATTTTGCCAAATGTTCAATGGAAAGCGATGTCGATAACATTTGTTAAAAGGTGTAGTACAAATAGCTCAGCTCTGAAGGTGGAATCACAATTAGTGTAAAGTACATGAACCATGTCACTCTGGATTTCTGTATCTATCTACTTCAAGTTATCTTTTTCTCAAATTCGAGAAATTTTATTGCTTGTATTCGTATTGAGTAGCACCAACAAATGTTTCATGATTTTAAAGTTCTGTACTGGAGTTACCATCAGACAATGTGAATATTCAGAACAACATTTGAAACCCTTGATAATGAAGCAAGATGATATTTGGCAAAGATTTTCATCTAAAGTTAGTGTCAGATTTTGCCACACAGTTAAACGGCATTACCACTTGTGAACCAAGAATGTCCAAATCAACCCCTTCTAAGAAGGAGCCGGATTCTTTGTGATTAAAAATGATAAGTTTTGAAGTTCATTTTCCTTGAAGCTGGGAAACTTTACATTCACTGAACTGAACTTTTTGTCCAAATACACATCATGAGTGTATTGACGGAAGTTTTTTGTCATATACGCGCTCTTGTGTAGTTGCAGATGAACTTTTCTGCAGATGACTTCAATTCAAGTTTCTGAAAGAGTCCCTTCACTTTTTCGGAAAAGTTCCTACGAGCCTTTTGAATGAAAAATCACTTTTTTGGGAAAATGGACCTCTCCGAAAGAGCACCCTGGGTCCCTCGCATACGTAAATTGACTTTTTATAATCCATTATAATTTACTGTACGCCAGAGGTTACCTCAGTATAATGTGTATTTGAATTTAAATGTCTTGTAAATTGTCTTATTGATATTTATGTGTCATGAAAATAAACTTTCCACACCTGGCTTGTGTTGTCAGTGATGTGTTTAAATTTCACAATGTTAAATTAAAGCTTTTGTCTTTTACAGAATCCTTGTTGGTGTTGGTTAGACAGTCAGTGATTTGTCTCAAGTTGATGACGTCGTATGATGAGTTCTTCAGATGTATACCGCTCGACTTGATAAAGAGTCTCGTCAGGTAGAAGACGGTCCTTTCTGATAATCCTTAACTGTTCTGAAACAGTTCTCTCAAAAATCTTTGAGATACCTATCGTATTTATACCATGTTTGTGAACTCCTTCTGCACCAGTCAATGTTTATCACCTGTTTGTACTTGTTTCAAAGCCTCTTGTAGTCCAGTACTTACGAGATTTTAAAAAACTGTAATTGATGTTGCCAAGATGGAAAAATATGAAAGTATGAGAGTTTTCAGTTGGAGGGTCACTCCAATTGTCTAACATCCCCTAGAGAAGCTCACTGACATGAGTACTCAACAATAAGAATCAGTATCCAGTTTTTGTTCCAGGAGCTTCCCCGAGAATGTCGATGTCCTGTTCTCGGCCGATGTCTATTTTACGAGTGCCTCTTTGTCAGGCCGGTCAGACGCTCTTACCCCAGATGTACTCGAGTCTCTCTTCCCACATTTGCAGTGCAATGTTTCTTCACCTTCTAGTTTGGTATGCACTTAGAGAAAAAATAATAAAATGTTGTTAATACAGTTTATAATGCATTAAGAAGTAACATCCAGAATTTCTGTTAAAAATAGTATTTTGTGTTGAATAATGCAGAATTTTTAATGGATGGTTTTAGTGTTGATTGCCATAGTTTAAAGTGACTCTACTTAAAGTGGCTACTAACCTGTTTTCTTTCCAAGAAACAAACTTTTGATTTAGACCAGTTGCCATTATGAAATAGGTGTTGACTTGTTTCTTACTCAAATGAGAGGTGATGTCAGGGGTTTGTTAGGAACTGACAGTTGGTTATTTGTTGAGACCTTGCTCAGTGTTAAAGTTGTAGAGCTTACTATCGAGCAATGACAGTTGGTTATTTGTTGAGACCTTGCTCAGTGATAAAGTCGTAGAGCTTACTATAGAGCAAAAGTAAATTTTCATTTCTTTTGAAGCTCTGAAATCACCTCCAGTTTGACTATGGACCAATTTGAGACCAATTTCATGGCAGTAGGTTATGGGTACATTCTCTGAAATTTCATACTTCGTGGATGTCATATTAATTTTTTCTTTTTGAAATGGCTGTGTGGAGGGTGCATGAGACATAATTATCAGGCTTTAGCAATATGTCGTCTTTGATGAAGCATGCCCCTGTAGTATAAATTATGGTGGACCCTTTTAAATGATACTTGTTTTTGAAACGATGACTTCTCTGTATTTTCAGATAAGACGCCTCACATTGCGAATCCTGAATCAGTTCAGTCTACCATTACAGAAAGTTGATTATTTAGTAAGAAGTTATCTTCTATTCACTGCTATCCACTTAAAATCTAAATGAACGAGCATTTATGTTGAAGACTATAACCAGCTGCGTTGTGTATTATTTGCGCTGTCATTTTGGGTTTCATTCTTTTTGCAATTCAGCCGTGGTGAAGTGCGTGTTTGTGACACAGAAGACTTTTTCAAAGAAAATTGATATTATATGTTCTTCGTAATCAAGGAAATGTAACAAAAAAACTTCCAATCTGCAAAATTTTTTGTCGTTTATTGTTATGATCTGTCAGGACAGAAGGGATTACCTGTTCTCATGTGTGCTTATATCTTTTCTTCCTTTTTGACCTGTTGAAGGTACAGTATGTAGGACCCTAGGTAAATGTCCAAATATGACCAACTTGGGACTGATTAGATTTATATCAAATGTTCTGCTTTGTGCAATGTTCTCTAAACCATTGTTAGTAACTGTCTCAAAAACAAAAAGGCAATGATAATTTAGAAAATTGTTACAGCTTTCTTGATATTTCACCTCGAGGATTTATATCAAATAAAATTTGGTTTCATTGTTTGTACTGCCGTTTTCCTGTGAATTTGCCTTTTTTGCTAAATTTTACTATAAAGACGTGATCATGTGATCTACTTATTGGCAGATTGGTGTTAAGTCGAAATCAAATTCAGCTTTCATAAAATATAAACTTTTACTGACAGAGTAAAAATCTATAGTTTTGTAAATATTTGACTTCATGATAGGGTCCTAACATAATCTTAAAGTGACTATAGAAGAGTTATGGCGCTTGGAGTTTCATTGTTTTGTTCTTCATCCATTAGACTGTATGTGCACTATACACAGACCACTATTAATAATCAGCTCCTACTATTCTAAAACTACCCACAGTTCACTGCTGCACCTCTTTCAGCCCAGTAACCGTGACGATGTGTTCAAACTGTGTCTGGATGCAGAGCTAGTGCCTGTGTCTGTCCAGGAGTCTAGAGACAAGCTGATGTACCTTCGTAAGCTGGAGTACGATGCTGTACAGAATTACCTGCCTATAGGGCCGTTTAATGGGGTATGTAAGAAGCCACGCCCTCAACCTCCTGTTTGGGTTTTTGTGCGTTTCTTACAAATTTAGGATTTGGGTAATCTTGAGTGTTAGTAAAACTGGACTTTTCTAATTACAAAATTACACACAGTGTAGTACTGTTAAATTATTCGGTCACCTGCAATAAACACAACGGAGAGAATGGGACCAGTGCACAACAAAGCTGCAATAAACGCACGTTCTGTTAAAGAAACAAATTTAATTTAGACCGTTATCTGTTTCAAAATAAACTCGTTCTCTTCCCTGCTCAGATGGGAATTGGATTCTTGGCTTGAAAACATCTTACCTTTCATTATTGGTTCAGACGATGTTTGGCGCATAAAATGGCTCTTCATGACGCGACAATTTCTTGGGCATGCTTTCAACAGTAACAAACTACTCCTTTCAAAGCCTGAAAATCACATCTGGTTTGAGTAAGGAACAAGTTTGGTCTTTTATTACTCCATACCTGCACACCTTAAGAAAGTAGACTGTTCCGAAATTACGAACATACCAGTATCAAGCTCGCTAACAACAACTCTAGTCGACGTGTCTTTAACGAAGTTTGTGTAAACAAAGGGCTACTACCGAACTATACTGCTGTCATCATGATGGATGTCCTCTCTTCTACAGCTCATGAGATTATGGTTTCATAACCATTGCCTTTCAATTGGTGTATTACAGTCACACTTACGCCATGCTATATTCCAGGTCCCCTTACGATACCTGCTGAGCATGCTGTATGTTAACTTCACCATGCTGTGGTCCCCAGTGATGGACCTTGTCCAGTCTCATGCCTACGGCATGGACACGGCAGTCTTCTGGTCTGTTTTCTCTGAGTACCTGGAGAAGGCAACAGGCGAGACTGGTAGGAAACCTGTTGTCTGGAGTTTACAATGTTGTACTGATTAAGCCAATTGGGGAATTTCAAAAACCAATTTGACGAGTGATCACATGTGACCAGATACCAGTAGCCTCTAGAGGAGGAGGCTTTTGTAACTTTTGTTTGAAACACATCACGTCTAATCACATAGTCTGTAAAAGGTTCTTCTTACGGAGTCAAACTGTTCCCCTATGTCTCCCGTTGCGAAGACAAAATAACTCCTGGTTCAGCTAGGTGGCGATATGAGTCGCCGGACTCGTGTGATCGGCCCCTATCGCTTCCTGAAAGTCTCCCATTAAAATGCTATATCCTGTTTTGGTGATTTCACCCTTAGCTGGTTCTGTCATGCCCTGTTTTCCCATGAGTACTGTACCTCTGTTGATGGGCAAAAGCATTATTCAGCTAAAAAAGGGAGGACTTTGAACGTTTGCAGAGCATTTTTTTGTTTCAAAGATTTAAGTGCTTTAGTCATAGTTTGTTTTTGATTTAAATTAAAATAAACCATGGGCCGGGGTCTAATCTTGTACTTGAAATCGAACTTGACATTATTTTTGGGCATTTTCTATTCTACTCCAGATAAGTGGCTATTAGTTTGCGCTCGAGTATGATATGGTTTATGTGTATGAGCTTCTAGTCCAAGTTTATGATGACGCCTTTATTTGTGCTAGTAAAAACTCAAACATTCAGCCTTAATGCTGTGGCCATCAAGTGCAAAGTGACATTAAAAAGTTATCCACATAGGTCATTATGTAGTCAAGAATAGAATAATAGATGTTCATTTTGGTGTTCACTTAATAAAAAATGACAAAAACGATCTTGAGTAAAAAGATTAGATCCCCAGCGCAGAGCAAACTTAAGTGATACAACGGTAGTAGAAAACTGGTTCTCAAACTGCGTGACACCTGTTACCAATAAGACTGTTGTTGGACTGATTTTATGCATGATCAACTTATCTGGTGTAGACTGTATGGGAGGAAGGATAAATGTAAATTTATGTTCGTGTGTCTTAATAAACTAGCTCATGTCTACTCGTGTGCTAAGGCTGTAGTTGGGAAACAAATGCATAGCATGTCAAACAGATCTTCCAAAAGCAATAAACATGATCTCTTCAAGGGTAAAGTTAAAATAAATGTACAGTCTGTACAAGATGAAAGTAATCAGACAAAATATTATGATGGATAATTCTGTTATCAGCAAAAATGACTGGTAATAACTAGTGGGGCGATAAAATTCTAATTCTCTAACCCTTCAAAGTTCCAAAAGTAACAAAGTGACTTTTTTTGTTAAATTGCCGTACATTTGTAACACTTGTAGTCACCATTTTGAATAGTCGAAGTATGAATTTTAGTTACGAATTTTAGTGCCCTGAATAATGCTGTTTCTTAGATGAACCTTAATCTCGCCGTTTTTGACATTTTTCGGTCAGCGGGATGCTTCATGTGGTTAGGTGCACATATCTGTGTTCAAAATTTTCATAGTGACTGTGCAAATTTCGTTTTTGTCTATAGTCTAGAGTGAGTGCTGCTTTGTGTTGTGATGTCATGCAAGTCTTTGACTAAATCTTATTCCAGAAAAACTTGCTGTGCAGTCTTCTCGTAAGACTCGCCAGACAACCATCTTGGCCAGCCAGCCCCTTGTTCCGGGGGTGCACTCTCTCGTAGACCTGATGCACCACAGCAGTTTATCATCGCTGAACAAAGAACCACCCACGGATATACGTAACTTTAGGCAGCTGTTGTGGAAAGCTATGCAGTTATTTCCGGACAAGTGTGAGGCCCGGTCACGGCTGCTATCTCCACTGATATTCAGGTTCCTCAAGTAGGTCAAAACAGTTTTACACCTTAACATTAAAACGTACATGAAAATGTTTTAGCTGTAAAAGCGACTTCTTTTTATAGATGTTAGAAAATTAAAGAAAACCTACATTTTGTTGTGACTGATTTATGCGAGGGGGATGTTTTTCTACGAGCTTGGCTCTCATTGATACAATTACCAATTTGTATTGCATTACAGTAAAATCTACAATTTAGGACACAATATGGCAGACGAGGGATTTTTTCAATTTGAAAAAATAATTAGTACCAACTTACAGCTTTTTTGTTTTTAGTTCTATAGTATTCTTTCAGTAAGGTAATGTTTTGCGAAATTGGAGACATTAACACTAGTCTGTTAGAATTAACCTCTTGAAAAATGTGAAAACTGAAGGTTAATTTAGGCATTCATCGTTGTCCGAAATCGGTGAGAATTTAAATCGACTTTACCACAGGAACGAGTACTACACATCTGACCTAAATATGGCCCAACATCAAGACATCAGTGCGGACAACACTGTGGCCAGAGTGGATGCGAGTGACCTTGAGCTGGACAATCCATTGAATGAGGAGGGCATGTCTTTGTTACAGCTTGACGGGGAGATACCAGAGGGCGCTGAGGGGGATATATCGGGGAAGCGGTATCGCAAGGCAGCCACCAAGTGAGATGCAGTACAGTACTATTCAACAATTAAAATGAAAATCTGTTGTTGTCAATTATCACTGCAAATTCATAGACAAAGTTGCCGTCTTTTGCTTTGGTTCCAGTAATCTGATTTTTTCTTTGTCTTCGTGGCTAGTCGAAACAAAGTTCTCTGGAAAACTTTGAAGCAGGGATGTTTAGACAGCATAGCATAAAGTGGGATATGTTTATTATGAGGAATCATTTCTATCGCATTGTCTGGTCGCAAATTGGTGCTGTTTTGATCGTTTTTTAATTTGTTTCATGAACAGTAAATGCATGACATTTCGGTACAACAGGTAACAGTCTAATTATTATCTTTCCTCAGGACATTCGTGCAGATGCTGTCCCTGTTTGCAAAGTTCAAGAATCCCAAGAGCACATACCTGGAACCCCGCCTACATGGCCTCTACTATGACCTGTTACATCATCAGGACCCTGCTGTACAAAAGGTGGCGCTGCAGTGTCTAATGACGTACAACTACAAGTTCCTGGTGCCATATAAGTAAGAATTTGATGATAATATCAGGTGTGTAATGCTGTATGCAAATCCTGTTGTAAGCAATGGCTCTTTCAATCTTGCTGATTGATATTGATACTGATACTGATAACACCTGCTAGCATTGCATCTAGTATAGTTTTTCTGTCAACATTAGTTTCAATTTGTTGAGGCAAAGAAATACGAATGTACCTAGACATCTACAAGTTTTTAATATTCAGTTTTGGGTGAAGTTTCACCTATTATCATTGTGTCATCAGGGTAGACCTCTTGTTTGCCTTTCAGAGAAAACTTTGACCGACTGTTGGATGACAAGACATTCAAGAATGAGATTGCCCTGTTCAGTATAGACCCAGAAAACGGGGTGGTGCTGGATGAACATAGAGAAGGTCTGCTTCCTGTTCTCATGAGGTAAGTGGGCTGCATAATGAATGTATCAGACTTAGGTTAGTGTTCTCCTCGTGTCTTAGATGTCAACGTGTAGGAAATTTCCATCATTTGTACTTACATGTTCATGGGCGTGATTTACGTTTATTTTTTTAATTTTCGTGGGAGTTTTTGTGATACTGTCAATCTTGACTTAGATTACTGTTCTCAACATGTTTTTAGGTATAAACTTTTTAAAATATGACTTTCATCTTTATTGTGTTTTGATGTTTTGTAGGTGAAAGTATTTTTTCTTTTTGTCCGAGTGATAAAAGCACACTCTTTCCTTCAAATTTAATTTGTTTTTCAAAATTATGAACTTCCTGACAATATTTGGTCTGACTAATATTATGTTTATTTTTTTTTGAATAAATACTTAGTACGACCTGTTTGTACTCATTTTTCTTCAGGGTTCTTTATGGCAAGATGTTGACAAAGACGGGTAATGACACAGCGGGCAAGGGTCGCAGTGAAGTTCGGCGGGGCATTGTCTTTAGATTTCTTGCCGGCTCTCGTGAGGAAGAGCTCAAGCTGTTCTTAGACCTGATATTTCAGCCGTTCATGGACTATGTTACAGAGGACATCTCCTCTAAAGTGAGGGAGATTATGTCTGTGGACAGAATTGACAGAGTCATTCCTTTGCGCAAACAGCATGGGTAAAGAACGAATTTGTAATGACTTGTTTGATGTGTGCTTTCTCAAGTACGCATGTATACTTGTCTGTCAGTTTTAGAAGAATTGTCTTGTGTGAGACAATTTTGTTTTACTGGTGGCTCTAAGTATAGGTAACTTGTCTATTGAGCAAACCTCTGAAATCAATTATTTTTGATGAAATTTCTAGCAGTCAATTATATATCAGTGTAAAGGTTCAGCCTAATATTGACTATTGAATTTTTGCATTCGAATGGGCCTAACTTCCGATCATATTACTGTATTTTTGTGTAAACTGTGTTTCAGTGTTCTCAACTCTGTCGACGTCGTCTTCAAAAAACTGGGCAACCTGATCGACTGTTACCTGCCGACCATTCTACGCATCCTTGTTTGTCAAGCGGCGGAATTCAACCTCCTGCTGAGCCTAAGGGACCAGGTCCACCCTAAGGCAGTGAACACACTGAAGGCATTGAGACAGCTGGCCATCAATAGGATTATACAGGTAGGTAGTTGACCGTCTCCTCTTCTTAGATTTGTGGTAGGTTTCCAGTGACTGGCATCAATAAATTTGAGTTTAAAGACTCTCCATTGAGGTCTTCAGGATGTTTAACATCTCAGGGCTTGGAATTTCCTTTTAGAGGATTTCCTCTTTTTTGTTTTCAATTTTCTTTTTATGCGCCCTCATATTTATATGTGGTCGCATATTGCCGTTATCTCTGTCTGGGCGTCCGGCGTCCATGGCTGTTTCTCTTAAACCCCTTGCTGGATCTTACTGAAATTTGGCAAGTGTGTTCCTATGGGGTTGACGACAGAGGACGACGAGTTTCAGACCGACTCGAATACCACTGTGCCCCCTAGGGGCAATTTTAGTTTTTTACGTTTGCCTCTGTATCTTCAAATGTCTTCAACCAATTTTTATGACATTTGGCACATAGAAATCTTTTGATGAGTTGACACTACCCTCTCATTTTCGGATGGATTCGAGGCATTTTGTGCCATTTATTGGCCGTTTTTACTGTTATCGAGTCATTTTTTGGCGTCCGCCCCTCTAACAACCAAACCACTTTAAGGATGAAAATTGGCATGTGTGTTCTTACTATGAGGAAGACATTTGACGATGATTTTCCAACGACTTTGACTACAGTGGCGCCTCCTATTGGTAGTTTTGTTTGTTTTTGCGCCCATGGCTGTAACTCCTAAACGTTCTACAGGATCTTTATTAATTTAGCAAATATATTTATATGAAGTTGACAACCGACGACGACAACTTTCAAACAGATCGGTGTACCGGTGTGCCCCCTAGTGGCAGTTTTAGTTTTTTACGTTTACCTCTGTATCTTCAAAGGTCCTCAACAAATTTCCATAAAATTTGGCACTTAGACATCTATTAGTGAGATGACACTATCCTCTCGTTTTCGGATGGATTCGTAGTTTGCGCCACTTAGTGGCCATTTTTGTTGTTTTGGAGTCTGTTTTTTGGCATCCGTCCCTCTGCCAACCAAACCACTCTGAGGATGATCGTGAAAGTTGGCATGTATGTTCCTTCTATGAAGGGGACAGTTGATGATGATTTTCCAATGACTTTGAGTACTGTGGTGCCTCCTAGTGGCAGTTTTGTTTTTTTTTTTGCACCCGTACCTGTATCTCCTAAGCCCTCTGCAGGTTCTTTATTAAATTTACCACATGTATTTAAATGAAGTTAGCAAGAGCAGACGACGACTTTTAGACGGATCTGACGAACACTGTGCCCCTCGTGGCAGTTTCATTTTTTCTCATTTTCCTAAGTTTCTCTGAAGTTCCTTAACCAATTTTAGTGAAATTTGGTAAATGTCTTTCTTTTAAAGAAACGGTAACATTTTCTGGTTGTCAGACGGATTCGACGTATTTTGTGCCATCTAGTGGCCATTTCGATGATACAAACAAAAACCCCTAAAAGCACACCATTTGCGATGCATTTGTGGGTGCATTTCAACGCTCCGCATTGCTCTTGTATTTGATTACCAGTGTCCTCTTTTTGATCATTATTTTGATTTTATTCATAAAAAACGTTTATTTCAGTTAAATTTTTCAACACAAAAGTGTCTTTTATATAGGCCTATTTGTAGAACAATACACCATCTGGAAATTTTTACTCTTTTTTTGTCATGGGTCATTCCAAGCCCTGGTGTGTTCTTGACCTGAATCACTCACCTTGCATCCGAAAACAATGCAAAATGCGTGCTGTTTTTTGGGATTTCTTGCGAAATCCAATGCATTCCTTCTGCCGTCTGATTGGCTGTTTTCAACCGTGCGATTTATTTTATTTTAGTTCTTCTCATCATTCTCCAGTTATCCATTCTCCCCCACTGAGCTGGAAGCCATCCTACACGCTGCTGTGTGGCCTCAGGTTCGTTGGCAGTTTGTCACCAAGTGATTGCAGTACATTTAGAGCAACCTAATCTTTGCAAGTGGTTTTTATATTTGAATTGTATAATGTTCTTATTCACCATTCTTAGTGACACAATTGCGTCCAGGCTTATGTAATTTTTTTGTTTTGTTTTGTGCATTATTTTGTATTTTATATGAATTCCTGGTGCAATGTTAAGTTTTTTGTCATGGTTAGATATTGGTAGTAAAACTGAACAATGGCTTCCTTTTTTGTTAAGGTTACGAATCATAAAGGGCTTTGACACTTAACAATTTGCCTGCAATGGGACTGTCAAGGAACAACTTGTCGATGAGTGTGGATACTTCATTGCACTTGCAAAGTTGTCTCCTGACTGTCGATTGGCAAGCTATGCTTCAGCTTCAAAGACCTGTCCATACTTATCGATTTGTCTGGAACGCCAACTGCAACTCCCTGCAACCATAAATTGCAGACAAATCACTAAGTGTGAACAGGGCTTAACTGAGTCTTATAAACAATATGGCAGTTGTTTCTTACTTGTTCTACTTGTCTTTAGGTTGATAAATTGTCTTACGAAGGTCTCTACCACCCAACTCCCTTACTAAAGCTCTTCAATGTTTGGAGTCATGACAGCAGGTAGATTGAGTCACTTTCAATTTATTTTGGATATTTTCAGATTTCATCCTTTAAGTTGCAGTTTGCTCTGTTTAGCTGAATTAAAAATGAAAATCGGATTTGGACTTACTCTCTTATAAAATTGGTTTCATCAGTATCCTTAGCGTGATTGGGTTCTATCTCCATTACCAACAAGAACATTGTCTCAAGAAAATGCTCCAGAGTTTGTTTGGGCACATTGACTTGAGAAAATGCTTCAGAAATTGTTGGGATTTGTAAGCCCTAAAATTGCGAATTAAACAATGGCAAATCTATGCATTGCCTGTGGCTTGAGTTGGTAACGGAAATGGAATCCTATCACAGTAAGGAATATTATTATGAGACCAATTCGATTTTCATGTTGTAACCAGCCAAACAATGCAAAATACAGCTTTAACCGAAAATCCACTTTAATTGTGATTTATTTTAAATGGTTTTACTCTGTACTCGGCTTTCCATGCCAAATGGAGAGTCAGTTACTTTATCTAAGCAGAAAACCTCTGCATCAGGAAGCTACATCAAGTTTTTGTGCATTTCCTGGCATCCATTAAGCATGGCATTGCTATTTCAGGTACTTTCCGCTCTTGTCAACACGCAAGTCGCCACAAGATGTCTCTGTCCTTCATCCTGTCTTCACTCTTCTGCTGGCCAATAACGTCCACTTGAATGTCGTCAGCACTATCATGGAAATCGTCGACAACTTGTTGACTATTCCCGACTTTTCAACTGAAGAACAAAAAAGACGAGAACTAGTTCTGCCTCAAGCTCTGCTCAGTAGTTCTATTGAAAATGGCAGGTTTTTTGTTTTCACTATTATTAGACTGACAAGACTTGAAATGTTTCCAACATATTTTCAACGCCATTTTCAGATGACATATTTTTAGGCTGTACAAAGTTTTGATTTTGAGTATATCTCTTCAATTACGCTTTGTACTTTTATGTGAAATTAAATGATCAGAGATTAAAAAATACTTGATTTATGATTAAGGATGACCTTGTGATTACAATCTTTCATATTGGCATATTTGAATGCCTGTCAGGGAGACTGTATTATGTGAATTTTCTCAAAATCTTTTAAAATTTTATTTTAATATTTAGTCTTTGACTATGTGACATGGCAAACAAAGTATGTGTATTTCTTACGTATGTAAGAGACCATGGTCTGTAACCTTTGACCTTTCACTGCAGAGTCACTGTCAGTGGGTACGAAGTTATTATTACCACATGTGAGCGACATCTTGCGGCACATCAGAGGAGTAGTCAAATCTTTGTCTGGACAGTCGGTGAAGAAGCACAACTTTCCCGCCAGGGAGCTCAATATCTTGTCAAAGTAAGCTGTCAATCATTTTGTATCTTAGTGAGTTCTTACGTATTTCTTGGAAAGATTGGATTTCTCGGTTTTAGACTGCCGAATTTTTGGGTGCAAAAGGCCTTAGTAGAAAATCCTGGGTGCACTGTTGTAGCCAGTGATTTAAAGTAACAAAATTTGCAAGCTTTGTGCAAATAGATTCTTAGATGTGAAATTTATGACATTATCTTCAAAAACGTGATTTCTTCAAAAATGTGATTTCTTCAAAAATGCCGTCATATCGTCGTAAGCGTGATGTTATTTTCCTGTTGGTAATAAGTTTCAGTGATAAAAGATTTAGTTTGTGCTTGGTTATGAAAGTTTCCAGTAACCGCAAGACCATATTGATGTATATTACCCTTTGTGTTATTCCTTAGGATCAGTGTGTTCGTCAAAGAACCAGAGACGAGCTGTGAGTTGATCCGTTTGTTGCTTCCCTTCCTGTCAAAGAATGTCTCTCGCTCATCCGAAGTTGAACTCGACATCTTGCGAGCAGTAAGCAACCTGATGAAGTTGGCTGACAACCCAGAGCAGTTCTTGGGGTAGGTCAAAGCATGATATAGTTGCTCATTGATTTTTGCCTTGTGATGTATATATTTGTCATAATACACAAATGTTGAGCTACTTCTTTGGGGACCCCCTTTTTATGCGCCCACATATTTATATGTGGACGCATTAAGCCGTCATCTCCGTCCGTCCGTCCGTCCAGGCGGTGTCCGTCCGGCGTCCGCTGCTTTATCTCCAAAACTCTTTGACATATGTTCATGAAATTTGGCACATATGTTCCATTCGTGAATGGGACGGCATGTGCGAACTTTCAGACGGATCCGACTACCGATGTGCCCCCTAGTGGCAATTTTAGTTTTTTATGCTTACCTTTGTATCTTCAAAAGTCCTGAACGAATTTTCATGAAATTTGGTATGTAGGCACCTATTAGTGAGGTGACGCTATCCTTCCGTTTTCAGATGGGTTCGACATAGTTTGCGCCACCTAGTGGCCATTTTTATTGTTTTCGAGTCTGTTTTGTGCGTCCACCCCTCCATCAACCAAACCGCTCAAAGGATGATTGTGAAAATTGGCAAGTATATGCTTACTATGTAGAGGACGGTTGACAATGATTTTCCGACGATTTCGACTACTGTGGCGCCTCCTAGTGGCAGTTTTGTTTTTTTTGCGCCTAAACCGTTCGCAGGATCTTTACGAAATTGTGTAAGTATATTTATATGATGTTAACAATGGAAGATGATGACTTTTGGACGGATCCGACTACTAGTGTGCCCCCTAGTGGCAATTTTATTTTTTTACGTTTACCTGTGTATCTTCAAAAGTCCTTAACGGATTTTCATGAAATTTGATATGTAGGCACCTATTAGTGCGATGACGCTATCCTCCCATTTTTGGATGGCGTCCACCCCTCTATCAACCAAACCGCTCTAAGTATGATTGTGAAAATTGGCATGTATGTTCTTACTATGAAGAGGACGGTTGACGCTGAATTTCCCATGACTTTGATTACTGTGGCGCCTCCTAGTGGCAGTTTATTTTGCGCCCATGGCTGTATCTCCCAAACCGTCTGCAGGATCTTTACTAAATTTATGTTGGTAAATTTGTTTTTAATTCTAAGTTTCTGTGGTGCTTTAAGCAACTGATGTATAGGATGTGCTTCTATTATGAAGATCACTCACATTTTGCCCCTATCCTATTGAGGAGACAATGACCATGCCTTTCCATTTTGCAAAGTACAACGTACTACATATATGCCCTCTACTGGCCACTTGATGGTACCAATAAACAACCCTAGAAGGATACCGTATACGGTGCAATTGTGGGCGCATTTCAACGCTCTGCGTTGCTCTTGTTATAGCTTATCAGAAAATAATTTATTAAGGTCTTCCCATGAAATGAGCTTTAAATTCATGATTTCTGTCAGGATAATTAAGTGAGTGGTTTCACAAGTTGTACCTCGTTTAGTACTATAAGTATGTAATAAGTAATACTTATTATCTACCTATGCTCAAAAGATGAATCTTGGGTGAATTTTGTCAAGTGAAAATGAATGAAATATCCTGTTGAGAAGCCTTTATGTTATTCATATTCTTGTGAAATATAAGGTATATAAAATGATATTGATTATATGTTCAGGGTTCTGTCTCCGCTGTTTGGCTCCATCCAAGATAAGCGTTCAAGAACTCTACTGTGTGACATTCTCCAAGTGGTGGCAGCACGTGACAGCAAGCACATGTTCTTGGCTGAGGTGGTGCTGAAGGTTGGTCTCGCATTCAGCTAAAAATATTTTGAATGTTATTGGTCATTATTGATCGCAAACACATACTAAATGTTGTATTAGTCATAACAGTTAGAATAAACTGTGACTATATCACTTAAAACTTTGAACCAAAATAGTGCTCTGTGACCCTCATCAGACTTCAAAAGATTGCAATAAACTGATTACTTAGAATAGTCTTCAAACTTGACAAGGCTGACTAATGCTGTGGGCAGGTTTTCAATGTCTGTCAGGGAAGACTGCCGCCCTCTTGAATGACATTTCTGTCTTTCAGAGGAAATACTAATTTACAGCAGCAGGTGACACAGCTAGTTTTTTAGACTAAATCGCCAAATCTTTTGTTGTTTCCTTTTGAATCTGTTACATATTAAAAACCTGCGTTCTAAAAAGCTATAAAAAAAGCTGTGAATCAAACGTTAGCCTTTTGATTTTTTTAATGTTTATTACGAAATCTTCAATACAATGAATATACATAACCCAGAAAGTGCCAAGAGGCATTATATCTGGGTTAAATAAATACAAAGAAATCTATATATTACAATTATTATACACAAATACATAAATTAAAAAAACTGATGTTAAAATTACAATGACATATGATTACGAATGTAAATAAATCATTTTCATACAAATGTATACAATTCTATCCACTCACATATTCAAGAGATTTAGTATTATAAAGAAATTAGTCTTTTGATGACAGTGGAGTAGATAGTAGCTTTAGTTTAAGAGGAGTGATATTTAAGGGGGCATTATTGGGTTTTATGACCGCAAGGCAAATGATGGATGAGATACACTTCTTGAAGTTATTAGCTTTGACTAGAACTCTAAAACAACAAAAGTCATTTTGACTTAATTTGTGCTTTTATTACAACTACAAATCACCAATTCTCACCGTTGTCTGGCAGCCATTCCACTGTGATCAATGTCAGTGACCAGTTCAATACGCTTGAAATACTCTGTGGCATTTATCAAGTGGGATTGGGCTCCACTAGCGCAGCCTAAGACTGTGACCGTGGGGTTCTACGTTCGATTCCATGCCCAGAGTCAAATCTCAGAAAATTAGATTTTGCATTGTGGCATGTTTTTCTAGCTAAATTCCTGGGACAAGCGTCGCGTGGAAGAACCAGACTATATTCTGCGACTGGAGGCTTTCCAGGACATCAAAGACAAGTTGCAGTACGTTGATGAGACGTCTGCTGTTCTTCTGCGGATGATCGTATATAACTGCTGTTTCTTCATCAATAATGTAAGATTGCAGTGAAGAGTCTCTCCATTGTTGTTACGGTACAAGACAAAAGTAATTGGACAAAATTCCGTCATGACGGCTTATTTTGTTAACAGCAAAAGTGACTGGTAGTAACTGTAAGGGTGTCAAAATTCTAATTACAGATTGACTTATCCACCTTACTAACTTGCCTGTTAACTCCGCTTCATTCTCCGTTATGAGGGAAGACTACTTTGATCATGAGTTCAGTTTCTGCCCAGCCTTCATGACATGAAATTCTGGGTCATTTTGTCTGAGTGCTTTGGCTTGTACTGCATTGTCTGTCATTTTTTCCTTCAATTCATACCTTATCCGTTTTTGAACAATTCGTCAAGCTCTTTATCTATATTAATGTCTTGTCGGATATCATATGTGAATTTATGTAGATGTCATGGTACATAGTATGAAAAAGGTATTTCATTTTATCCATACCTAAAACCAATATAACCACTGTGCTCTGAAGCAGTTTATTATATTTATTATATTATGCCAAGTGCCCAAATGTTACTCTGCCTTCAGTGTTATCTATCTTTCAAGTGGTTATTGAAATAAACGTCTGAATTATCCTTCTTAGAAAGTAGTCATTGGTAGGTCTGCCAAGGGAACATCACCAGAGCCAAGTGTCAACTTCTAATGGACGAGCAATCATGACAGATCTTAGTAGTGATGTCGAAAAAAAAGAATAGAGATAATTAAATTCTAAGCTTGGCAGATGTAAATATATACATATAAATACACTTATACTTGCCCTGCCTAGGATCTTGTCAGGCTTCAGTGTAGGTGTACTTGACTTTTCTTCATTATGTAGATGAGCTGTTGAAAGTGTTCGATTAGACATAAAATAGCATGTACGCTTGGCTTTTCTGTCCCTCCTCAAAGGAAGATTCTGTTGTTATCATAGTGGAGTCATTCTGGATCTCTTTATTCCAGCAACAAGTTGTAAAATGGTCCGAATCTAACGATTCACCATGGTGGATAATCGCTGCAAGAAGCTTATTAAACATGTGGCAGCCATGATCATTATGAACTATGTTTGGGTTTGGGTTTGGGTATTGATGAGGGAATGCAATATGCACCAAATTTAATCAAATTGTCATGCAATCCCCCTTTAGGATAACTAAGGGTCAACATAATTACCTGTCATTACGGCTGAGTGTAAGTGGACTTCGCAATCAGAGTAGCTGTAATGCTGAGTCATTTTCTGTGCTGAGAAATGTCATTTTCTTGGATTTTCAATTGACTTTGTTTTCTTCCATTCTTTTTCTCTCTTTAGATTGACGACATGTCCTTGCGCGACAGTTCGTCGTTCTGTGTCCAGGAAGTCATCAGAATTATTAGTACACGTGAGGCGCTGTATAAGCCAGTCGTCACAGACACCATACTGGGGGAGATCAGAGCTGGACTTAGGCACAAACTGGACGTAAGTTGGTATTTTTGACAGAATGGTCTGCATTTTCATCAGACGTAGATGTCGCACACGTCTGCGTTGTGTCAGGAGGAGTCCTCCCCTAAGGACGCGTTATGTAGTTGGTTTTCTGTGACATATCCGTCTTTCATCCAGTTTAATCATTCAATGACATATCCGTCTTTCATCCAGTTTAATCATTCAATGACATTGATGAAATTATTTTGTTTTATTTCTTGTCTTAGTTGTGGCTCTTTCATGTTCTAAATGTACAGTTCCTAGACGTAAGCATTATCTTAAAGTAATAGTAACTGTCTAATGCCTTTTGTTGAAACTTAAAATATGACAGAAACCTATCAGTTTTTCTCAGTACTACGACATTTTGCGACACTATCTCATTGCCATTGGCCTGCAGAAAATCGAGAAAAAGAAAGTAAAACTGAGCTGTGCTCTTTGCCGGTTGATTCCATGGACTTTTATACCAGTGTGTGTTTTGATTTTTAGATTGAACTTGTCATCTTCAGTAAATAGATATGTTGTAATTATAGTACTGTTGCATCATTTTGTTCTAGTCTCCGCGTCAAGAGTTTCTGTCGTTGTTATCCGTCCTTGTGCGTCAGTTTCCATCGGCTCCAGTGTTCTCCGAGCTGTACTGTCTCGTTGACGCAGACGCTGAGGCAGACTTCTTTGAGAACTTGAAACATATCCAGGTGAGACAATTATGCTGAAAACTTGAAATTCAAACGCGTTGGACAACATGTTTAAAACTTGAAAATCAACGCATCTATATTGGAGGAAGTGATAAGAGCTTGAAGTATAATTCAAAAACCTGTTTGATACATGAAATGTATTACAGGTAAGGCATACCTGTTGAAAAGTTGAAGTGTAAGGTACAGGTAAAACTAAAATGTTGAAAATTTCATGATCAAACCAAAAAAAAATTTGTCTTTTGTAAACTAAGACATTTGAGTATTGGTTATTCAACTGAATACAACAAACATCACTTTGTTTTGCGAGGCACCTGCAATTATGAGTTTACTTGACTGATCGCACACTTAGTACATGGAAACACATGGCCATGTTCACTTAAAATTTTGTGATCTGATTGCGTACTGTATAGTTATCAAAACGTCACCAGCCACTAGTAGTCGGAAGTATTGATTATAATGATGCTAGCATTTGAATGTCTCGTGATAGTTCCACTTCTAACAATGCTTTTTTAGACACACCGACGGGCACGTGCTCTGCGTCGGCTTAACAAGCACCTGTCCGGACACACAATGAAATCGGACATCCTTGTCTCTTACCTGTTGCCTATAGCAACCGCCTTCTTATTGGACGAGACGTACAGTAAAGTTCAGAACCTGGTGGATGCTTCAATAGAGACAATCTCGGCGGTGTGCTCGCGTCTGCCTTGGA
Organism: Phoronis australis; assembly: GCA_002633005.1. Taxonomy (NCBI): domain Eukaryota; kingdom Metazoa; phylum Phoronida; family Phoronidae; genus Phoronis; species Phoronis australis. Next base: position 459,380 of record NMRA01000233.1, on the reverse strand, counting down.
ACAAATATGTGAATGTGCTTAGGAAATACCTGTTACAGCTAACAAAAATGATGGAGAATCAGAAAGTTGTTGTCAGGTCTGTACCTTTTTTGTTTTTATACACTGAATTAAGCATCCATTACAAGTATCTGGCGCACACATTTCCTTAAATGTAAAGTGGCCTCTGCTTGATCCATTTTCTCATTCTGTTTTTTTAGATGGGTCAAGTTGCAAAATTTCTTGGAATATTTCAATATTATTTTCACATACTTTCAAAACTTTTAACTGATTGATAGAATCAACGTGTGCATTAGTGAAGCAAAGTGTTGTCGGACATTTCAGGATTGTCGTCGGAATTCTGGATGCCTTCCATTTTGACCTGTCCGCTGCTGATGTCCTTCCGGCTGTTCCTCAAGCTGTGTCTCTAGAGGGTAAGGTGTAGTTTGATCAGGAGTGCATTCAGTGACGTGAGGGTCATGTAAATTCAATGGATAGCGTGACATTGCCTCGGAGTGTAATGCACTGTTCATATTGTATAATCATAATGCTAGATTTCTCACCACCAATTTCTTGTAGTGAAGAGTACAATTGATTGAACCCCAGTGTTATTGTGATTTGTTGGTGTCCAGTTTGGAGATGTTTATAGCTAAGTTACACTTAATATGTTCTTTTAGACTCTGTCTGGGTGTACGGCGTCCGCTGCTGTTTCTCCTAAACTCCTTGCAGAATCTTATTGAAATTTGACACGTGTTCCTATAAAGCTGACGGCGAATTTCAGACCAATGCGACTACCGCTGTGCCCCCTAGTGAATTGCTTAGTGCTGTAGTTCTCTTCATATAATAAAAAAACAGGATATGCATTTCTTCATCAGCACCAGCGTCCATCCTTCCTTCAATCAATGCCAATTTTTATTTTCAGAAATAAAGGAGCAAGATGACAAAGATGTTGAAATGGATGCAGATAATGACAGCGGTGGTGACTTACCCATGGAGACAGAGCCCTCTGTTGGTGCTGCAGATGAGCCAGATTCCATGTCTGCTGATGAGAAGATCAAGTGTTCACCTGCACTGGCAGCTCGTATCAGTCGTGTCATACTGGAACATATCATGCCGCGCCTCCACAAGTGTCTCATTCAGAAGGTCTGTCTGGGTGTCAGTCCTGAATTCATGGTGCCCCCTTCAGACAGAACCCCATGAATTAAGTGCCCAGTTGAATAGATGAATCTTGGTAAAACCTATGTATTAAAGTTTCTTAATTATTTAAAGTGACCGCCAGTGATTCTGTAATGAAAATGTCTTAACTTTTGTGATAAGTTGTGCATTTCCTGTCGGAGCAGTTTCTGGTTATAATTTTTGCCCATTGGCAGATACCACTGCTAGCAGATCTTGTCTGGCTGTGGCATTGTGTCGTACCTGTCAATCAAGTTTTGCTTGGGTGGAGCATTTTGTGGCGAAAATACATTCCACCATGAGCGTTCAAGAAAATGAATACTGATTGATAGATTTTAGAACACAATTGTTGAGTGCTGTGACCTTAGTTATCATAGTAAATATAATTGGCTTGTCAGCAGTTTGCCAGTGAATGCTTGTGATGGCAGACAAGGCCCATTTAAGTGGTTTATTTGACATGAAAGCATGTTTTAATCAGAGCTTAGTAATTTTCCTGCTTGTTCTTTCAGTCTAAAAGCGAAGGTGAGCACAAGTTAGTCAAGAGTCATGTGGTAGAAGACAGTGAAATTCTGCGCGTCCCTATTGCTCTTGCCATGGTGAAACTCCTCCAGAATTTTCCGTCAGGAACTCTCAGCTATACTCTACCAGGGTAGGAAGGTCAAATTAGTTGTTGGTTTTGATATTAAAGCTCTATTCGCAAGCGTAGTCCACAGATATTTATTTGTTTAATTTCCAATGGACGTATTTATTTTGTCAGTGTTTTGGGGATATTAATTTTGGTAGGAAGGTAACACATAATGGAGAAAATTGTCCCAATCGCTGTAACCCTCAAGGAGGTGTGTGTTTAATTTTGCATTGTCTCGGAGAATTGATTCATAAAATAAGTCGACCAACCTAGAAATTTTGTGAGATGTGCAAAACCAGGTTTTGTGATAGTGTCTCCTTTTCCAGTATTCTGTTGAAAGTCTGCCAGTTCCTCAAGTCGAGGGCTAAAGATATCCGAGACGTGGCGCGTGATACACTGAGCAAAATTCTAGATGCTTTGGGTCCATCATACTTCTCATTTATCGTGAAAGAACTTCGGGGTTCGCTGACCAGGGGCTACCAGGTAAACGTTTGTGCACAATGAAAGTTCAAATAAGTTCTCCCTTCGGATTGGTGCTTTGTTTTGCTAGGTCCATACACTGCCTCGGTTCTTTTAGAAGAAGACTGCTTGCAGCAGTTTGCCTGAAATATGTTGGTCAGTTTTTAGATGTTGATGAAGAGCTTAGTTTGCTAGAGTGTAGCATTTGGAATTTGCTTGCCACAATGTCACTGGGTGAAAATAAAACGGTTTACCCTGCACTATAAAATTCCTCATACATTTCAGCTGTGGGGGTCTCTAACCTCTTGCAGAACATATTGTGCTTTGATTTGAAGCATGTAAAGGGTTTTGTGGTGCTAATCGTGCTTTGTTGAAAATATAGCAGTTTGAATCAGTCCAGCATTTCTTCAGTACTTTGAAGCTTTGTCTTGCCTTTTGCAGCTGCATGTTCTATGTTTCACGGTTCACATGTTACTGAAGAACGTGTCTGCTGCGCTCAAACCTGGTGATTTGGACTCATCGCTGAAGTCATTGATTCAGGTAAGTGTCTATTTCCAGTTTTCTGATGAGAGTCATCCGAGTGGAAAACTTTAATTCTGAACGGAAGCTGTCAGTGCTTTATAATTTGAACAAGCCTCTCATTTTCTAAAGCCCCATTGTCTGAAGCACCCCTTTGTTCATATTTGGCAAATTCTGATCTTTCCAATACCTAATGACTTCACATTAAGCTCGTAGTCCTTGTTCTTATTAACTGAATACAGTGTTTTTTTTTTGTACTGTGATATGATGCATTGCCCAAACGTGTGATGAAAGTTATGTGTATTATACATTTTCCAATTTTAAATCTATAGCATTAATTATTTTAGCCTTTTCTGTCAGTTTGTCTTTGGTGGCGGGAGCACTGGGCGACATAAAATAGAAATTATTCTTAACAAAAGTATGCCATCATGAGTTTAATTAGCCTAACCTGAACACACACAGCACCACTCTCATTCTAAAATGTTCACCCACAATCCAACACGTGTTAAGCACCTATCGTGCTTCTTCACATTCAAATGTACTGGTCACTATCTTGTTTCCTGTCATTACATAATTCACCAGTGTAATGCTGGCAAATTTGTATTATTTTACGTTGAGTTGGAACGCTGGCTCCAAGAAATGGGCAAAAAGGGCAAAAATGAGTGTTGGATGTCTAATGTATTGGTCTTCGCTTGTTGATAAGCTCAGGAGTGCCGGACATTTTGAAGAGTGGGTCATAGTCATGAAGTGCATTTTTCTACCTCAACGTTGCAAGAAAGTTCAATAAGAACGAGCCTGTTGAGCAAAACTGGAGTATTAAAGCAATCTGATCTGGCTCTTGTAGATCTACAACGAAGAGCTGTTTGGCAATGTGGCTGAGGAGAAAGAAGTGGCTGGTATTGTCAGCAAACTGGCTGAAGCTAAGAGCAGCAAAAGCTATGATGCCTATCATGTTATAGCAAGCTTCATTAGTCAGTCGTCGTTGAGTACCTTGGTGGTACCGTTGAAGGAGGTAAGCTGTAGTGTCACGCTAATGGTTGAGTACGCAAGCCTCATTTCAATCTTACATAGTAAATCTTGATATTTTGAACAAATGTCATGTGTGTTATATTAAGCAGTTTATCGGTCACGAGGCCCTGATCTGTGCCCATCCTAAGACGATTTTCAGTTGTGTAATAACATTTTGACCAGTCATTTATTTAAACTTCAGATTTGTCCCTAGACCCTAAGACTGTGCTCACAGTCGTCTAATAACATTACTGACGAATCACTTATCAGACCTCTGGCCTCTTGCCTACTCTCATGTGATGACATTCTTGTCCATTAACCACTTGAAACTCCCTCCCAGTCCCTTGACTCCACCCATAGTCATGTAATATAATTCTTGCCACCAATTACTTGTTTTCCCTAGGCTCTAGATTCCACCCACAGTCATTTAATATTATTTGTTTACCAATTATTTGTTGTTCCTAGGCTCTAGACTCCACCCATAATCATGTAATATTATTTGTAACCAATTATTTGGTGTCCGCAGGTTCTAGACTCCACCCACAGTCATGTAATATTATTTGTAACCAATTACTTGTCCCTAGGCTCTAGACTCCACCCACAGTCACAAGGTGGCCAAGAAAGTGCAGGAAGTTCTCAAGCGAATCAGTTTTGGATTACTGGAAAATAAAGGCCTGTCTGTTGAGTCACTGATGGTGTTTGTGCATGGATTAACAACTGAAACTTTGCCCTTTCTGAATGCAACTGAAGAGTAAGTGTTTTGGTTCTCTATGTTTGAATGGATATATTTCAAGTGATTGTCATTCTTAGTTGAAATCGATCACCTAGATTTTTGTTAATTCTTCCGCATTTTCTGGTTGTTCAAAATCTATGATACATTTTTCAGCTTGTTAGTTTTTTAGTAACAACCAAAAGAATGTTTGATTATACCTCATTAAATATGAATTGTCTGAAAACTTCAAGGCTTTTGGAAGAGAAATGTGCTCAAGGTTATTTTTTAACTTTCGAAAAAATGTTCTCGTAAAAATATTCCACTATATATAATTATCTACTAGATAGATATTAGCATTTTATCATAACTACAGTCTCCAGCAAAACCAATTATTATAAATTTGTTTCAAATTATTGCAGAAGTAAGCCTGAGAAAACCGACATCCCCAAAGCGGGCGCTCGACCCCCTAGCACTTACTTGTTGAAGAAGGACTTGCCACGGGGCAAGAGCAAGCCCAAGATGAGCTCCAAGACAAACATGCATATGATGGTTGAATTTGGTCTACATGTACGTATTTTGGACTGATCCTTGTCCACACACATGCAAGTATAACTACAATAGATTTGTATTGAACGAATTCATAAGAAACATACAACAGGGAAGGGTAACATGGTCGGCAAAAAATTAGACACGCATGGAAGCACACTTATTGCACTTTGTGAAGGCGCTTTCAGATAAAAATGAAAGCACTCTTTGAATTTGGTTTCTTGACGTTGGAAATACCCAGGCACATGTTAGTTCTTAGAAGTGATCTAGATAAGTTGAGCAGCTTAGGTTCTCACATCTGTGTTAAAAAGGCAATATGACTGTTAGAATGTTAAGCAATAGTTCCCTGTTCACACCCTTGGCAAAATTTGTCTTACATTTTGTGACTGCTAGGTATGGAATGTTGTATCAAGGAATGAATAGAAATATGTGTGAATGAAGATAAATCAACGCTACCGCGTATTCTTCAGATCCTCAACTCTCTGCTCAAACAGTCTAAGGTGAACCTCACTGACCCCTCCCATCTTGGTATGTTGGACCCATTCGTGGACATTCTCAACACCTGTTTGCAGTCTAAATATGTCAGGGTAGGTGATTCAAATTTTCAGAGACAACTCTGGAGAACAGTTTGCTTCACACATAAGAACTACAAACACTTTACACATGTGAACGAAATGTTCCATAAGTGTATTGTGGATTATTGTAAGGGTGTCCGCATATGAAAGAGTTACACCTCTCTACTAAGTGTTGTGCAACCCATACTAAGGGTTGGAATACCAGTCCTTTAGCAGGAGACTTCATTTTAGAAGTAACTTATAAGAATTAGGATGTTAAAGGTCAATAAACCCCTGTGCCTTCTGTGGAGCACCAACTTAGGTTTAAGTCACCATTAAAAATTGATCTGCTCAAGCTCCTTAATCAGATTAGAAACTGTTTCTCGGCTTGAGAACATTGTCAGGTCGTCAGTGCTCTAGGCTAGGTCCATTAAGTTGATTGTCATATGTGTAAATATCATCTTATTCAGTGAGGCGTGGAATATGTTGCAAGTACTTCATCCTGTTCAATCCGCCATCTTCTTGATCAGATCACGTGACCTAATGAATATAAGTCCGATTGTCTTAGCTGTTTAGTTTCAGTCGCCAAAGCGGTGTGGCCATCTGGAATTCCATGGAATTTATTGTTGCCAATTTCAGTTAGTTAAATTTCTGTTCGACAAAAAAACATGAATGTGGTGGTGTTACTTTGCAAGAGCAAATACACGCTTGTAATGAAAGGTGGATGTTATGACACCAGAAATTTGTATATACAGCTTTGTCGTCAAAATTTTGTTGTGACTGGCTAGTAACACCAGTGGCTTGCATTTGCCTCTTTTATCGGTCTTTGAATCACGCTAATTTGCAGATTGCTAGCACGTCGCTGCGATGTCTAGCTTGGTTACTGCGCACCTCACTGCCGTCTCTTAAAGAGTCGATCCTCAAGGTTACCAGCAATCTTTTTGTGTTGCTGAGGAATTACGCCGTGGTTGGTGTTACCAAGGGAGATAACTTTGAGCTTGTTGTGTTGTGCTTTAAGGTATGTGTTGTGTTGAGGTCGACCGCATAGCGTGAGATGTAATATACACAAAGTATTATGGGATATCTTTTATCCAAAGCAGCACCTAGTGTACAATCTGAACTTCAGTTATTAACATTTCAAGGAACAAGAGTTGAATTTAATATAGATACAAGTAAACAGGTAGGTTTTAACTAATATCAATAGCTTATTAAGCAGACAGTCATCAATATGACACGCCCTTGAATCAGGATTTAATGGCTCGTATCCCACAAATCAATGTATATTCTGGGATACGAATGCATTTTGTTTTTTTAAAATGGTCAATTGGCCCTTTGAGCGTCATCTGTTTGCACAATAGTTTTTGTTAAGCATGGTTTTTACAGAATTTCACTAATGACTTTCTACTGGTATCTTTAAATACACCGAAATTTTGTTATGCAATAAGTGAATTCTGTTTGCCATGCCCACTCAGGTGTTTGATTTTCACTCATTTTGCTTACTTTCTTACAAGACAGAACAACCATGTAGTTACTAATTTGTCATCTGGTTTTACCATGGAAACTTTGCGTTTCAATGCAGCAGTTGTAGGTGTTTAGTTCATGAAGTGTCTTGAATGTACCATGATTGTTAAAACATAGTTTGCTACCAACTTGTACCTTTACAGGCAGTGACTGTGTTGGTGCGTGACGTCAAGTACCACAATATAGACACTAGTCAACTACAGGTGTTGCTCACTTATGTCGAGGCCGATATCCTGGATACCAATAAACAGGCCACTGCTTTTGGACTGCTAAAGGTGAGTTACAATGAACTCATTCAAATAAAATGATTTTAAATTTTTATTACTAAATCAGATTAAAACCCCGGTCATTTTGTAATATATTCATCCAGTTTCATTGGTCATGAGAACACAAATTTGGATTTGAGAAATCTAAATTGTAATAAGCTCTTGATGTAAAATGAGTGCTCCAAACTTATACTTGATCTATTTTGATTTTCTATTTTGAGTCGGATTTCAGAATGTTTGAATTTATGGGTTGTTGAAACTTTTGTAATTTTTGTTCCTGTTATTCAAGAAAATTATTGCAAGTATTTTCAATTGCAGAGTTTGTTCATAGGTACCCGACAGTACTCACTAAGCAGTATCAGCCCTGCTTAGTGTTCTGAACACAAGTGTCCAGCTTGCCTGAAAAGGAGGCAATGGCATAGTGAAGTAGTCTTATCCTTAAGCCGAAACAATATTTTTATACAGTAGTAATTAGTTAGTATTACATCTTCTTTCTGTTTGATCAGGCTATATTATCAAGGAAACTGATGGTGCCAGAGATCCACGATCTCATGAAGAAAGTAGCCAATCTCTCCGTCACTGCCGAGTCGTCCCATGTACGGCTGCAGTGTAGGCAGGTAGGGAGGCGTCGAATAAAAACACTGATCACAGTGTATTCATGTAGACCCATTTTTTAGAGATAATGCAGGAGACGTTAGTTTTTTCAAATCTTAGAAAATTGTTCTGAGATAAGCAAAGCTTTGTTACTGGAAATATGTTGGTGTGAGAGTCGATCGAAAAGCACTGGAAACTCCACTGGTTTGTCTGGTGTGCAGAACGTCTTTTAACATAGAGTTGTTTTATGGATGAATTGCATAATTATTTACGAAGTATTTCTTCAAGGAATATTATTGGTTTTGCTGTTTTATGATGCTGTAATCAGTCTTTTCAGTACTTTCTCGCACTCCTGCTGCAGCTTTCACTTGATACAAGATGCATTAAATTTGGCAAGGCCTTGTGACTACCCAGTGAATTATGTCCTTCAATCAAAATTGTAGTCCAAAGAAAGAATAAATGACGAGCTGTGCGTCGTAAGGACACAATTAAAATTTGCAAATGTCACTGTACTGTCTCATAAGTTAGATTTCATGTATTAAAAATTTGAACTAGATATCAAATTTTTTGGAAAATTGAAAATTTACTACGTGTTTCTTGATTTCTGGTAGTCATTCCCATAATTTGTGTAGCTGTTTTACTGGCCCCAGAACTCTATATTACCTTGTTGTGTCATTTGTAAGCAAAGGTTACTTTATTTAGTCATGAATTTAATGTGATGTAGCCTTAATATACTTGTGTCCTCTCTATTGTTTTTTTTTTGGTCTCTGCCTCCTTTCTACACCTCTTAATTTCTCGTTTACTCTACAGGTGGTGCTGATATACATGCTAGACTATCCACTAGGCAAGAAGTTGCGCCACCTACTGGAGTTCTACATTTCCCAACTGCCGTACGAGCATGAGACGGGACGAGAGTCGGTGCTCGAAATGATGGCCACTCTCTTCTCCAGCTTTCCTCAGGTAATGTTGTACAGATGTGTGGAGGAGATGACTTCACTTCAGACTTGAATCTTGGTCGTACCGTAGGCTATTATTTGACATCATTCGAATGAGTTTTTAGCATCTGCAATAAGATATATGCGTAACACACAAGTGGTGTAATTTTGTTTTGGTCTAGTTGAATGCATCAAAGCTTACAGATTAGTGAAATGGCACATTCATGAGTTAACTCAGTTCACGATGAAGCGAATCGTCAGGTCTTTTGCTGCACATAGAATTATACTGCTCGTGAGTCACTGGCGGAGAAACTTAACATGATTTGTGGAACTTGCAAGTTGATGATAGATGAGTAGTACCGTACTCGTCTGGGTTACTGCCCAGGGCACTTAAATTGGAAATCTTAAAAAATGAGGTGAGCAATTAAAATCAAAATTTTTGAAAAGTCAGGAGTGGGTGTTTACTGCACGGAGGACCGATTTTACCTTCACGGAGCTACACTTACGTCGGACTTAAAGCATGGTAGTTCAATTATATGTGGGCGGTAAGCCGAACATGGGCGGTAAACTGTATGAGTACAGTAAATTCAAGGCCAACATTTTCTTTACGTGACTGTTCTAGTTCCACAATTGTCTCTTCCGAGAATATCCCTTTAGCATGTTCTTTTATGTCCTTCAGAATCTTTTACTGGAGAACGCTGGGCTTTTCTTTGTCCCACTCGCCGCTCAACTCATCAACGATGAGTCGGTGCGCTGCAAAAAGCTAACGGCACTGGCCATTAAGTCCCTGCTTGAGAAATTGGATAATGAGCGTCGGGACCAGCTGTTTTCCGTGGTGCTAGTCTGGTTCAAGGAAGATAAGGTGAGAGACAGCCGTGGTCTTTGGGTCATCTGCAAAGTTGTTTGTGATACGTGCGCTTGAGTTTTAGGACATCTGTTGGGACGTCTGATTTGTTTGCATGAGTTGTGGTGAGATATTAAGTACATGCTTGGCAATGAACTGCTGTTGTTTGCAAGATATGCTCGTGAGCTTTGGGATATCTTCAGACATTTGTTAAATGTGTCTGATTGCATTGGCAGTTTTGTTAGTATTGTATTACTGTTAAAACAATATGAGCACAGCTGTAGGAAGCGCTTTCGCATTATATCCAGGTTCTCATTCACTCCCTTGCATACAAGCTGAGCTCAAAGGAGTAGGAGACGCTTTTGTGCAATGCTCGATTGTGTGCCACTGAAGCCAGGATTTGAACCCAGGTTTCCCAACGGGAATCCAGAGTTTAAATCACTGAGCCACACTGTCTCCTATGTATTACTGGGCTGGTGGAGACATCGTAGACTGCTAAAGTTTTGGGGTACAAGGGGTTAATTTCACTGTATCAAGTCAACATTCAGAAAAAAGGAAATTTGAATAATGACTGTCTTGCGTGCTTCCCAGGAGGTGAATGAGTACAAAAACATCCACTGTTTGAGTGCTAATGTTCTGAAGTATTGAGAAATAAAGTTTGTAAGAATACTGTTATTGTTAACATGCTGTGAGCTATTATTTGTGTTATAATGATACAATATGATATTCGTAATGACTTAGTTTCATGAATGAAATACTTAACCCGGTTTGGCTTATTAGTCACTTAACAGGATTTCCTAGCAATTGAAATTTGCAAGATGTATTTAATGCTAGGCAGTTCTATGTTCATAGGCTAATCCAACATATTTTCCAAATTGTCTTGGGCATGATCAAAAGAAGTTTTTCTACCCCAGAAATTGACGGAATTCTCGAGAATGTTGTATTATTCTGACTGTTAAAGTTTTCATCTCATGGTGAGTTATATAAAGGACACACAAAAATAAAATACATTTCATCTTCTGCAGATTCTAAATAACGATATTACGATTTCATTGTGATTATTACTATTATTTCAACAGTTTTTAGTGTTTTTCACACTTATTTCAGGTCGCGCATAAGAGGTTGGCTGCTCACGTGTGTGGCTTGTTTGCTGAAGTCGAGTCGGTCAAGTTTGAGCGTCACCTGGTGGACGTTTTGCCAGTCATAGAGAGTGAGATGGAACCAGTCAAATATGAACAGGTTTGTTAGTTTTGAATTAAAGCACCGCATTGAGAGTTCAACATTTTTTGAATAAGATCAAAATTAATAATAACGAAGCAGTTTAGTAAGCCAAAAATAACCATGAGCTCCATAGAAGACTGAAAATGTTCATGTATTATTTCACATTGGATTTCTTGTGATGTGATATGGGGAAGTCATAACAATTGACCTGGACATTGTAGGATGTCCCAATATAGCAATTATGCTACCAAAGCAGCAGTCTGTTTTTTTTAGCCAATTTTTTGTGGTGTGTGAGTATTTGGCCTTATCATTAAGTAAACTGAAAAACAAGAAACATTTTAATTCAAGTATATTGAAATCTATGTACAGTGTTATATCCGACTTTTAGGCATTTAGCCTTCAGTGATCCTCTAGTGTTTAACGAATAAGACGGACATAAAATTCAATCTCTTCATTTGCAATGTAGCTGTTATTGTAGAGACGTTGGTATGTCTCTGTTGACAACCTGAGAGTGGTGTGAGGTTTATCCAACTACATAATTATGTTTCATATTGGGACTTGAGTTGTGGTTGCATTAGAGCAACGTAGTCCATTTTTTGTAGTTTAGGGACATTTTGCCTCTGTTAGTTCTTTTAAAAGCAATTTCAAAGGTTATTATTTCACAGTTATCTTTAAAATTATCTGATAACTAATAATAAGGATAAGCTAGACCTAAAGAACGACTGGAATTCATAATTTTCCTGGCCTATAGCCAAAGCTTTACAGTAGTTATATATCTCTCTGTGTTTTCATCTGTGCTTAAAATGTAGTACCTGGGAAACTCTAGTGCTGTGGTGTATTTCAGGTGTCCTAGGACTCAGATAACTAATAACAAGGGATAGGCCATATCTAAAGAACGACTGGTATTCATAATTTTCCTTGCCTCTAGCTGAATCTTTATAGTAATGTTGTGGCGTGTTTCAGGTGTGCGAGGATGCAGCAACAGTGCGTGGTGCTGATCACATGCTTTACCAGGTGTTAACAGCCCTGCTCAAGATCACAAGAGAGTGTAATTTGACACGAAGTAGCAAGCATGTCGAGGTTATGAACAGGATTTGGAGTACGTATGAATATGGTTCGAGAAAATATCGACTTAAGATGAAGTTTGTTTTCCAGCAGGACTGTCCAATGAAATTGCACAATTACGTGTCGAACATTGATTAACACAAACGAACGGATATTTACCATGAAAGTGCTGTATGAATGTATTTGGCAATCCAAAACTGGTAATCTGCTTCAAGTTATTATATTATGCTCGGTCTCCTATTGGTTTACTTATGAGAATGCAAACATTTGGAATCTACACCAGGCAAAATTACTTCTTGTTTACAAGAGAATTTTGTATATTAATATTCCAACTCCCAGTCATGACCTACTTTCCCTATCTAGGTCATGTTCACGCTCACTTGNGTTTTTCTACCCCAGAAATTGACGGAATTCTCGAGAATGTTGTATTATTCTGACTGTTAAAGTTTTCATCTCATGGTGAGTTATATAAAGGACACACAAAAATAAAATACATTTCATCTTCTGCAGATTCTAAATAACGATATTACGATTTCATTGTGATTATTACTATTATTTCAACAGTTTTTAGTGTTTTTCACACTTATTTCAGGTCGCGCATAAGAGGTTGGCTGCTCACGTGTGTGGCTTGTTTGCTGAAGTCGAGTCGGTCAAGTTTGAGCGTCACCTGGTGGACGTTTTGCCAGTCATAGAGAGTGAGATGGAACCAGTCAAATATGAACAGGTTTGTTAGTTTTGAATTAAAGCACCGCATTGAGAGTTCAACATTTTTTGAATAAGATCAAAATTAATAATAACGAAGCAGTTTAGTAAGCCAAAAATAACCATGAGCTCCATAGAAGACTGAAAATGTTCATGTCTTATTTCACATTGGATTTCTTGTGATGTGTTATGGGGAAGTCATAACAATTGACCTGGACATTGTAGGATGTCCCAATATAGCAATTATGCTACCAAAGCAGCAGTCTGTTTTTTTAGCCAATTTTTTGTGGTGTGTGAGTATTTGGCCTTATCATTAAACTGAAAAACAAGAAACATTTTATGTTCAAGTATATTGAAATCTATGTACAGTGTAATATCCGACTTTTAGGCTATTAGCCTTCAGTGATCCTCTAGTGTTTAACAAATAAGACGGACATAAAATTCAATCTCTTCATTTGCAATGCAGCTGTTATTGTAGAGACGTTGGTATGTCTCTGTTGACAACCTGAGAGTGGTGTGAGGTTTATCCAACTACATAATTATGTTTCATATTGGGACTTGAGTTGTGGTTGCATTAGAGCAACGTAGTCCATTTTTTGTAGTTTAGGGACATTTTGCCTCTGTTAGTTCTTTTGAAAGCAATTTCAAAGGTTATTATTTCACAGTTATCTTTAAAATTATCTGATAACTAATAATAAGGATAGGCTAGACCTAAAGAAAGACTGGAATTCATAATTTCCCTGGCCTCTAGCCAAAGCTTTGCAGTAGTTATACATCTCTCTCTGTGTTTTCATCTGTGTTTAAAAAGTAGTACCTGGGAAACTCTAGTGCTGTGGTGTATTTCAGGTGTCCGAGGACTCAGGTAACTAATAACAAGGGATAGGCCATATCTAAAGAACGGCTGGTATTCATAATTTTCCTTGCCTCTAGCTGAATCTTTACAGTAATGTTGTGGTGTGTTTCAGGTGTGCGAGGATGCAGCAACAGTGCGTGGTGCTGATCACATGCTTTACCAGGTGTTAACAGCCCTGCTCAAGATCACAAGAGAGTGTAATTTGACACGAAGTAGCAAGCACGTCGAGGTTATGAACAGGATTTGGAGTACGTATGAAAATGGTTCGAGAAAATGTCCAGTTAAGACGAAGTTTGTTTTCCAGCAGGGCTGTCCAATGAAATTGCACAATTACGCATTGAACATTGATTAACAAAAACGAACGGATATTTACCATGAAAGTGCTGTATGAATGTATTTGGCAATCCAAAACTGGTAATTTGCTTCAAGTTATTATAATATGCTGGGTCTCCTATCGGTTTACTTATGAGAACGCAAACATTTGAAATCTACACCAGGCCAAATTACTTCTTGTTTACAAGAGAATTTTGTATACTAATTCCAACTCCCAGTCATGACCTACTTTCCCTATCTAGGTCATGTTCACGCTCACTTGCTCCACCCCCATATTTGGGTACGTCTGACTGCCTCCCAGCTGTTTGGCCTCCTGTTCTCTTCCTGGTCAGCAGACGATGTCGTGTCACCGTCTAAGGATTCAACCAATCAGCAGTCTGAATCTGACTACCTGCTGTGTGACACCAAGCAAAAGGTAGGAGAGAGTCTGTGCCCATTGATTATGTCGTCTCATTTCAATATCACCTTCATGTCTCCGGTGTATAACAGATATCTTGTATATTTTTTTTGAACATAGCATTGACAAATATCCCTGACAGTGTTTGCAAGGTCCGTTCATTTTATTTAATCAATAACTACTCTACTCCTCTATGAAATTTATGCATGCTTAAAAAGCAGTGAAAATGAAGATAATGTAATGCTACATGATTTATGTAACTGTTAGCCAGTGCCTTTGTGATCAAAGGAATGGCTTAGGTTATGTAAGATCTTATCAATAAGGTGTATATTTAGCCAAATATGTACTAAACTATGGGTTTTCAACTCTGTAAAACTAGTATGTATTTTCTGGAAATAGAAAGCATGTAGAATTTGATTTTTGACTTAATACCAGTGACATTAATTTGGTCACATGCCTATGTTTGTTGTAGAAACATTTAGCAGAAAAGAATGGTACATTCATAGCATAACAATGGTATCGATAACAAGACAGTATTCCATTTAGTATCGATGTTCATCTGATTTAAGGGGGGCCAAGGGGGCCATGCTCCTTCTTAAAATTCTCTCAGATTCCATTTGGCAGCAGTTCGGTGGTGCGAATGTCTGACGGGCAAATTCCTGGTTAATACTCTGCTCTGCCCCCCCCCCTC